>CAJUYH010003064.1:0-35175 GCA_910591685.1 Galerucella tenella
ACATACATACATACATACATACATGCTTTGATTTTGCGTATTGTGCTCAACCTGTTAGAAGCTGATAATTTTAGAAAATCATTACAATAATAAATGTTGTGATCTCCCTTGCAAAAGATGCAAGTTAGAACCCTTGCAGAGATATTATTCTGTACTTTTGTTGGATAAGGTCTGTGTGAGTTGATTGGAGAATGCGATGAGGACTTGCTCATATATTTATTGTCAATAGATTCAAGAAGTTGACATCTATCGGTTAAAAATGTAATAAATGTTTCTGTTGAGGGTGAAACTTCATCTTTAGTTTGGATTTCCCACTCCTTCCTAGAGTTTATGCCTAGTTTAGACATCAATAAGTGTATTAATATTGTGCTCCACTGGTCCACCGGTTCTTTCAGATTTCGTAGAGCACGATAATGTTTTTGTAGATTATCTACAAAAAATCGCAATGATTCAAAGGAATCTTTGTTTACGATTGGCAAGTCAAATATTTGCTTCGTATGATTTTTAATTATACATTTTTTATTTTGAAATCTCTCCTTTAACAGTTGCCAAGCTACAATGTAGTTGGAATCTGTTACCTCTAGAGACTCTATAATTTTCGCAGCTTCCCTTTTTAAAGCGGTTTGTAAATAATAAAATTTTTGTATATTACCTAAATTAGGATCATTATGAATAAGAGCCAATAATGAATCGTAAAATGTTAACCACTTGTCATAGCTTCCATCGAATTCAGGCAACGACAAAGGAGGTAACATGACATTGAATGCTTGAGAACTAGAAGATTGTGTGTTTGAATTTGAACTACTTTGTTGTGATATATTTGAGTGATTTGGTGATTGATCGATAAATTGTCCAGCTAGTTCCTTTGCCTTTGCAACGATTTCATAGTAATCGTCTTCAAAGATAACACGCTCGCAAAGATTTTCCTCAGATCCATCGTATTGTTCAATTTCCATTTGAACCTTGTTAAATTCGTCAAAGACGAGTTCAATTTGTTCAATGCGAGCTGAAATTTCTGATTTTTTTGATGCATTTTGTAAATCGGTAATAAATTTTTTAATTGGCCCCGGCGAGAAACTAAACGAGAAACCGTTAATTGTAAATCTTGTCCAGAAGCATTAGCCATCTTCGTTGACAATCAAATAAATACACACAGTGTAGAATATATTATTTAATCGCTACTACACTGTGCACTATCAAATTAACAATATTCAAAGTTGATGTTTATAATTTAGTTTAGAAACTGATTTTCTAGTGAAATTTGAGAAAGATAGAAAATTAAATTGTATTAATTAAATTTGGCAACCTCACACACATTCAAAGGAATGTGTAAGAAATGAAACCGCTTCGTTCGTAATCGATCTCAAACGATGAAATCGGGCGGGAAACGCAAAGGCGTGGTACCTACAAATTTTTATAATTATGGGAATAATTGTGAACAATGCAATTTATATTTATTTGCCAATAAATGAATGGTGTATTGATTGAAAGATAATCAACACCCAGATAACTTACAATTCGAGAACTCTATACCAGCTGTACAAATAAATCAAAAAGTAAATTTACTGACTCACTCATTTAGTAAGGTCGATTTCTTTTCCTGTATATCCTTTAACCATCAACCATCATCCTGTTCGAAGGACCAAATGTTTTGTGGGTACGTTGCTAACGGACTTTTGTGATATCCGACTTGCTTTCACATCTAATTTTTTATATGTAGCTGATTCTTGGATGAGGGCTGGTCGAAGAGAATACACCACTTTCTACACTTTATTATTAAAGACTGTTTTTTATTACTTTTTATTTAACTATAAGAGAACAAATTGTAAGTAGGTACATAGAGTTAATTACATAAATTGATGCTTTTTGTTCAGAGTCTCTCGGCTTTCTCATATTTGGAGGGCGGAGTTAACGCTCACAATTCGAAATTGCGAGGTTGCCACTAACAATTAATGTCTTAAAATTATGGAGAATAAATTGGAAACTCAACACCTGGTTTTAACAGGGATTCTAACGCGACGATGTCGCCTGAATGGACACCTGAGAAAATGGTCAAAATAGTGGAGCATGAAGAATGTAGATTCCGTGGTATGGAAGAAGAAATGTCTATCCAGATATGCAATTCAGAATCCTAGAGCATAACACCTAGAAGACTACTGGAGAGAAGGGGGTACTTACTTAAGTTAAGCTGAGTTAAAGCCTGCAGATATCCTAAATAGATCTATAGGAGCTACTAGTCTCTGAGACTTTCCTCAGGAACTAAGTAGAAGTAATGGGTCATAATAGTGTAATAAATAATGGTATAGCATAGGATATTCAAGAAGTTCAAACAACCATTTATATTTTGTTTAGAAAACAATAATTAAATAAATTAGGTACGCAATAATCGTGCATAGCTGTATCCACATACAGGAGTAACCCATTTCACTAATGGATTAATAACAATATTATAATAATACAAAGATACTACAAAAGAATCACCGGGTTTGACAAAGTATTGCTACTAGGATGGTAAATGATATGACGGTAGACAGAGAAAACATTAAAGTTTTAATACATTAGGAATGTTCAATGTGAGCTTCATGAGTCACACAACAGACGTTCAAACGATAGTCCACTTCACCCCATACACTCTGCAATGTATCTTTGTCGATACTGTTAACAGCAGCGATAATGTGTCTTCTGAGCTCAGCTAGTGTTGTAGGGAGTGGTGCTACGAATACTGTGTCTTTAATGTACCCCCAAAAATAAAAATTGCACTGTGTACCATCAGGAGAAATCAGAGGCAATGCAAACAATGCAAAATCTTCTGCAGCATATTGAGATGCAATAGGTACACCAAAATGTCCAAAATAAACGATATGTTACAAAACTTGAGATTTTTTAAATATTCATCAACTGGTTCAAGAAGCAAATAGCAAATTTAATTTTAGTTTTTAAAATAACTAAAAATTTGACGCCAAGGTATTTGCTTGAATTTTTAACAAAAAGGGAGGACATGTTGTCTTACAATTTAGGATCAGGAAACGATTATTATATTGATAGGTATAATACACAAATACAACAATGATCACTATTTGTCGAAGGGGTGAGTAGTCAATATAATGATCTTCCTCTTACTGTAAAAACTGCTCCCAATGTACGAATCTTTAAACATAGATTAAGAAAAATGTATTTACAATCATAATTTTTATATCAGGTATTTTCTAAATTATACACTTATAAAAACTGTGTACTGTAATGAATATTGTAAACTAGCTTTGGGCTAAATAAAGTATTTATTTATTTTATTTAGCACAACAGCCTATCCAACGATGAGGATATTTCTTATTTTCCACACTTGGCCTGGTGTAGTAGCAATGATTTAAAACCAGCAAAAGTATAATGGGTCTGTTACTTACTGCTTTTGGCCATGTGATGTTGCCTACTTTATATATTACGTCAATGTAAATGACAGTAGTGACACACCTTGCAATGCATGAACTATTCCACAAACTAGGTAATCTTTATAGTTAAATACTCACCTGTTGTTGCCTTCTTGGGTGCTGGAAAATTATTTTTGTTTCCTTCTTCAAAACAATATATATCTAAATGATCAGGAAAATGAAGATCAAAGTCTTTTTGTATGGTAACACCAAAATTTGTATTTTGATCATATAATTTGTAATGACTCGATTCCAGAAAAAAATCCTCCTTCCCTTTAATTTTGGTAGTGGGAATGAATTCATGTAAAATCTCAATAGAAAGTGCATCTTGAACATTAACTAGTCGTCTTGTATCATATTCTGCATTAGCAAGGCTGCTTTTTAATGATAGATCTTTGGCTTCTAACTTTTGTGGTTTAATCTCTATTTCTTCATTTTCAACTTTCTGTTCCAATTCCTTGTCAGTTTGAAATACCTCTTCCAACATTTCATCACGCTTAGTACTTTCAATTTCTTCTTTGATATAACCTTTCTCCAAGTTGAATAACACACGCATATTCAAAGCTCCTTTGAGTTCCAAATCATATTTAGTGTCTTGAATATCACCATAATAATTAAGCACAGCTACATGCTTATTTTTAGATAATAATGCTTTCCGAATTGTTAACCACTTTTTGCCAAATACTTGCTCATAGAAATCATCAAAATGGTTTAGAGCTTTATCTACGGGATGTACTTTCTTTCGAACAACAGACTACAAAATGAAACAGTTTGAAAAAATTATTATCTTTAGAAAGTATAATTACCCACCCAATGGTTTTCTGCATGTTTATATCTAACTATTTTTTTTGTTGCTTGCCTTATTTGTTTTAAAATACTGTAAGAATACATTTTTAAATTATATCTGTTTTCACTTCAAATTATAGTTTTAACATAACCCAATATTTTCTTCATTTTTAACATAGCTATTCTTCTTTTTTAAAGCCTTCCGAGGTGATAGTTGAAGTCAGTGCCGGATCCCTCTTCTTCACTCATGTCGTCCAATTAATACACAGCACAGAGCCCACACAGAGCCCATATACTTCTCTATGGAGCCCATCTTCAGAAAAATTGCTTCTTTGGAAAACGTATATTTACCCATTTCTATAAGAGAAACGCAAGCTTCATATAACAAACATCTGTATATACAAGAATAGCTACTAATAGCTAGAGTACTAAGCAATAAACCTGTGGGTGTGGAGGCCTATCAGGCGCGTCCCCAAGTGTCGGATAGGGGAACAGCCAGGAGCTGGGGCGTCTGTGCCAAAGCTCCTGATAGTCCTGATATGTGGCAGCCATTAGTAGGATGAGAGGACGTAAACTCTTCAAGTACTGGATGGTCACGTAGAATGTGGCCCTTGGGGTGAAGCGCGAAGGTGAAGCTCACTTGTATCCCAGCCTTACCTCCCCATGCGGGTCTCTGAGGAGGTGGAAAAAGACTTCCCTAGCTACTCTAGGGAAGAGGATCTCCGCGACGACAGACTATAGGGAGCATCTAGGGAAAAGAGGTAGGCTCTGATGTAAGTGGGCCTTAATTACACTGAAGCCAAAAAGGATGTTATCAAGGAGAATTTCACAAAGTCGAGAAGAGGCAAGCGAGCGAAAAAACCACACATGAGGCCAGAATCGCTCTTGGAATTAAGGTGCAGGCAATTGTGTGGGAAGAATTGGGGATTAAATCCCTACATGATTAAATGGTTATATACACAGGTTGTGAGACCAATGATAACCTATGGATCAGAGATAAAAAAGATACATGGTGGCAAAGTTAAAATATCAAAAATGTTTTTTCTCAATAAATTGAAAGATTTTGGATATACAAATGTAATAATTTAAAGATAGGGGTTTTAGGGCCAGGGAAATCATAATATGTTATCCGTTTCGATGTATTTTCTAGAGGGCGCCACAAGAGCTATGTTGTTAGTTTAACTGTGCGATTAACTTTTTCATCGTTAACAGTATCCCTCTATTGGAAAATATTAGGTAAATCTGTTTTCGAGATATTTGCATTTTTAAACCCCCCTTCATAATTGTTTTTTATTTATTAGCACAAAAATAATAAAGTTAGTAGGCGCTAATGTCGGCAAATTTATTATCAGCTATATAATATACCAAGAACATTGATAATATTTGCAATAATATTGTCATAGATTTCGGAAGCGTGTTGCTAAGGGTTGTTACCTTAAAGCAGCATGCTTGAGGAAAGTTTAAACTTTGCCATCCTGTATCTTTTCTATTATCAATATTTTATTCAAGCAAGTTGAATCAGATCGTCATATTTTGAGGCCAAGAATCTTCCGTTTCACATTGGACCATTACTCACGGACCACCCTGTATAAACTTGATTATTGCTTTATTTTTCCTACTTCAGGAATTATATGTTGATATTTCATTTAATTTAACTTGACTACCTAATGTTGATATTTCATTTAATTTATCTTGACAATCTAATGTTGAGTAACTTAAATGAAATATCAAAAAATGGACCATTAAATGCCATTTTGCAATAAAAGTGAAATTACAGTAATTTTGAAAATGTCGCCAAGAACTGCAAAATTACAGAAATCTTCTTTTTCGGCTGTTAGCGAAGTTGACACCCATCTGATCTGTGTTAGAGGTACTGACAGGACTCTCAAGGTGGCGCCAACCGTACAAATAGAGGGCGCCACGGGTGAGTGTCCGTATCCATAGATAGTCCGTATCCGTATCGTTGAAAAAATATTTTTTCACTCAACGTCCATATCGAGTTTTAAAGTGATAGTACGATAGTAGTATCCCAAAGAGGGCACAACGAGTATAGGAGCTGATATTTATAGAATAGCTAAGCTTTATATGGCTTTGGCTACTATATAGAAACTAGAGTGTGACAAAGAAAGGAAATAACAATCCAGCCCCAAACAGAGAGCTGAGAGAGTCGGTCGGGAATTTATAGAAAAAATAAAATGGTGCCATCATGTAAAAGACATTATCTATACTTTAGCAATTTTATCTGAAGCCGTGAAAGGAATGCAGTCGAAAACATTCGATATTGCCACGTTTAACTATGGAACAGCTGAAGTGCTAAGTATGTAGTGATAACAATTAGAAAAGGGACATTTTATTATTAACAATATGATTAAACACCAATTCTTTTATGTGCTTGTTTCCGTGGATTTTTTTCTATCAACATAATTTCTTCAATTTATGAATATCAAAAGATGAGCACTTTTCCAAATTTTTTATGGGCCTTTTCAAGCTCTGGCAGCGTTGTACGGAAACCATAATTACCACACCATCCGAATTACACAATTGGCGATTTTTATCGAAAGGCCTGACCAGCTGACTTATTATTAGCAAGTGTGTGTGTGTGTTCTTCCCTCTCACTCCGTTAATTGACTGATATTGATTCATCCAGTGGCGTTGGTATTGTCAGTGAACCATTTATTTTCAGTTTTACTTGTAAAATAGGTACCGTACGCCATTTGTACGTTTATGACAGATATGCGCCATGTTTCCTCGCCTCTTACCGATGCCCCGTAGCTTCAGATAAACCTGCCAAACTATAGTATAAACCTCGTATATTTTTAAATCACAAATGTTGTTCACGAAATTGATATAAACATTTAAAACCAAGAAAACTCAAGTTTTTTTAGTTCTTGTTTCAGGGTAAAAATTTAATTTGTAATGTTTTAATATTCAACAGTAATAAAGGAAAACATAATTGGTATTTTTCAATATTTCGTATGCCCACCCCTAGCAGAAATAGCTGTACACGAATGTTTCTTTTAATTTCATCCCAGAGATGTTCAATCAGCAAGAGACCCCTGATCTCCAGGGCCGTGGTTACGTTACGAAGTAATCAAGTGTGTATTCACCTTCATCTTCCATAGGTTGATAGTAGATTAAATGCTAGGGATTAAATAAATTCAAAGTTATTGAAGTGAAATAGTTATTCTATTGTAAATATATACTTAACGGTATTATATACAATTAAACAAAAAAAATATTGCAAAGGTACCGAACAATTACGAGGGATATTTAATTATTTTTAAATGTTATACAAAATACGATTCACATAACCAAAATAATATATACACGGCATTTTCCTTTAAAAGCTTTCGACAATAGATAAATATTTGACGTTATGGTATTACTAACGAACTATGGTTGCGTTCGTCCCAACAAAGTTTATCAGGGAGCGATTTTTAGAGTGATGAGCGTGATTATTTTCAAAACACCATAACCTAATTTTCAATTCAGTTTTATCGTTCCTACTGGTGTTCATTAATGTTCAAGATAAACATGTCTAAAATATCTTCACACCAAAATATGTTATGTTATTTTATATGTTTATTAACATATTTGTCATAATGCCCGAGCTACACGAGGCTAGTTTTTGAACCCAGAATAGCAAGTTGAATTAGTAAGCTTGCAAGCCAGAGACTCTATTTTGAAAGTGATAAAATGATCAAACTGTGTACTGATATTAATTTAAAGTTACGTGAGGAGAAATGCCTGTTTCCGAGATAACTGTTTCAGTCGACCAATTTTTTTCATGAATGCAGTTCATTTTCACAACGGACGTGTGGTTGCCCTTGACACTGCAATCGTACTGCCAAAAAGTTATCAGGCATCCAAAGAATGCACACAAGAAGAAGAAAAGAAAATCCTTTGATGTTGAAGGGACAAAAATAAACAACCTTGAAGGTGACTGCTAACTCTGGCATACACTTATAAAGCTTCACTCGAATCACACTGAGAAAAAGTATTTTAGCATAAAGTTGTGTTTTATCAACTGTATTATGTTTTTTCCATCAGTAGCTACTTACCATATACACGTGAAATAGATCATTAAAAAAATTATGTGAACCTACAAGCAAAGTTTAATCCAGTTTGGGTCTATAAAGACCATAAAAAAAGACCCACATGTGATCGTATGACACTAATTCAAAACATGGCGTCTGTAGACAGTTTCGCTTTAGTCCAGTAACTGAAGACCTGAAAATAGGCAAACCTATCAATATATTTGTCCAATAATTTTTTTTGGCTTGATTTGTAGGTCTTGACAGGTACTTCAAAGCATGTTCCAAGTGAGGTCAGCAAGCCAGGACGGTCAATCAAAACAGTCACCAAGTATCTAACTTGATATCCTAGCATGAAAAACTAGCCTTGTGTAGCTAGGGCATTAATACATCATTGATGAGGTGCGTAGCGTATTTCAATTCCGTTGGAAAAAATAGAGACTGCTACCACAGCGCTCACATAACAGTTGACAAAACACCGTTCAGCAGGAAATTGCTGATCACTCCAGCAGCGCTACGTTGGGATGAACGCGACAATTATAAAGGTTTTTTGTTCACTGGGATACTATAAAAATGAATGAATCACAGTATTGTAACACTTTTTTTTCGTTAACGGTTAGCGTTTTAATAAAAACAACTATTTTAATATTAAACATCCCTTTGTAAAACACTTGATTCTAGCACTGAAAGATAAGTATGTACTGTTAACAACCACGGTGGGAAGAACATGAACACATGAAAAAATTAAAAAAATGTACAAATATTGACACAAAAATAAAAGCTCTAATAAATAGTTCACTAAATATCATCCTCAAGTGACTCCTTCACTTAACACAGTCTTTAAAGAATACACACTTGCAGAATGACATCTTCTTACACTGTTGACATAATCGTTTTAAAATATATCTTTTTAAGTAAATTCAAAGTTCTTTCATAAGGTTTGAACAAAGTTTGTTAGGCCGATTAGATACAACACAGCCTTTATTATGTTTAATATAATTGCACAAAATTAATGATAGTAAGGAAACAATTACGTTGTAGTACTACTAAAGAGAGAAAAAGAGGAGCATTAGAAGGAGAAATAAATAAATATTACCAACATATTCAATGAGAAATTCATGAATACAAGAAGTATAATGAAAAAAATGGGAGAAAAAAGTATTTAAATTTCATTTGAAAGCCAGAAAAGTGAGATACAAGCAAAAGAAACGAAGATGCTTAGGAAAAATAAGACACTGAAAAAGATCCATACATGCATCAAACACTAGGATTCATAAAGAAGTCACAAATTGCTCAGTGAGGACATTTAAACTCAATAAGAGACATGTAACAAAGCCGAAATTATGAAAAATCAAAAACCAGATAGAATTCCTGAGAAAACAACTTCTTCAAACTGGTCCTCGTTGTTTATTTAAACATATCCCTGTCCATATTCAGTCTTTACATGAGCAATAAAAATAAAGCGTTGTTTTTTAAATATATTTCCTTTTGTACAGAACATAGACGATAACTACCACCAAATTGATATAAAAGAGATTTCAGGGATCCGTTCAATCCGTTCAATCAATTGCCAAACAAACTCAAAGATTGCGAAATAAAACAAATGGAAAATTTCAAACTTCTAAAAATTATAATATGTACATATTTAAAGAAAGAAAAAAAAATTGTAAGAAGATGCAAGTTCTGATTCTTAAAATTCTAGTTGCAACAACTTGTATAACTGTAGTAAGCTTTTTTCTAGAGAGCGTTTCGATGAGGCACCCAAGTTTTTTCCGTGTGATCGAAACGATGCGCCAACCATTGTTGTTCCAACAGTTTGTATCGAGCTGTACTCAAGTATAACGGTTTTCCTCGCCTGAAACAGAAACATTAATTCATTTTCAAAAAATAACAATACATTATTATCATAAATACTACATAAATTAATAATTTCAACCAAAAAAAGTGGATAAATAACAAATTCTACAACATATTCTTAACCATATATCTTCTTCTACCTGTGATATTATAAAATTATGACCTTCTGCAGTGTCCTTAGTTAATGTCGATTTTTAGCTTCAACTTTCTATTTGCTCTTGTGATTATTGAAACTATTCGTATAGCTAAAGCTTTAGGTTGTCATGTTTCTTTATATCATCGAAAATTACCAATTTTGTTTGCATAATATTCTTCATTAAGTGTAACATCAAGTATTTTGTGTATCATATTCGTAGAAACTGAGTATATTAACGACCCTTCCACGCGTCAAAAATCGTTTATCACGTAGTGGTCGGCAATGTGTAGCTTACAAAGTTCTTAACCAGTAAAGTAATACGCTTCGAGGGATCCGAAATGTAAATATATAAAAAGAAGACGATATCTAAATATTTTTATTTTCTGTCTTAAATTGCGTCACAACCACTTTTAAAAGATATAAAATATACCAAGTGGTAGAGTAATATTAAAACACCACTAAAAGAAGATGAAAAAATAAATCGATTTGAGTCTATTCCGGAGGGTATTGAATAGGATAATCGCACAATTGGATGTTTTGGGCAAATTTTGATTCTTCATTGGCAGAATAAAATAATTGATTTGCCATGTAAAGTAATGGGTAATATGAAATAGTTTTGCACAGTAAAAAAGAATAAAAGTGCACCGCAACTGTAGAGTAAGGAATAGATGCAGTAGCACTTATGCATTTATGATGGTAAGTTTTTAAGAAATACTTAGTTTTAACTTAGTATAGTTAAATCACTATCTAAAATGCATGTAAAAAATAAATCACTCCATAGACTACATGCTCGGTAAAAGCAAGAAATGCTCGATAGAAAGTCTAATTGTTCGGTAAAAAGTACAGAATAGATAGGTTTGTTCGTAGAAGGAATATCCAATCGATTGGAAATTTCTCAAACTCTGACATTCCGTTTGCATAGCATCGCGTGGGTTGTTACTAGTGGGTTTCGAAGAAAACTTGAGGCTGATTGGCTATTTAAAAAGAGTCTGTCTGGTAATCTAGATTCAGAGGAATATAAATAATATGTCTGAAAAGGTCGCAGTGGAATAGCCGATTAGCCATCTCATCAAATCTAATCTGCCTTTAACGTTCTATAAATATAATATAAATTCTATAAACATTCACAATAGGAGCACTTTTATATTAAAAAAAAAGTTAGTTAGGAGGAATTATATTTGAGCAAAGAGAGAAGCGAAATCTCTGAACAGTTCAAAAATGAAAAGTGGGGCATTCTCATTGATTGAAGTTATAAGATGTTGTTGAAGTGTGAAAGCTTACACATTCACTGCATTCTTGCTATCTGCATCTCCTCCCCACTCAGTGTAGTGAACATTTTATCCTGCATGCCAGATATGGGAAAGGTAACGATATTTTATTATTTTTTACTAAGCTAACCTAATTTATATATTGAGATTTGTTCCAGCACATACGCTTTTCTTTATATGGCAAATCAAACATTTTATTCTGCTAACGTGTTTTGAATATCGAGCGGTTATTCCTTCCATTTCTACAGTAAGAAGACCTTTTCTACAGTAAGACGAACAAAAATTGAGAACGCAGAATAATAATAAGTCTAAAACGTCAGATTATTATCATTCTCAGAAATGACCTCGTTTCGACTATAAGCGATTCAATTTCAGCCACCATTGCGTTTTCAAAGTTTTTAAATGCATGAAGAAGTCATCAATGGATCATTTGTTTGTTGCAAATTGCACAAGCAAAAGTGTGTTCAACTTTATGAATATGTTTCAGCCTAATAAAGCCGTTTTCGTTGATAAATAGACACAGGACAACTTAAAACTTCGTTCCAGTGATCTATATACAAGAGCAAAGGTGAAGGTGAAACCAAAAATTGATATCAACTAAAGACATAAATTGTAGAAGTTAATAATTTCATGATATCGCAGGTAGAAGATCTATAATAAGATAATGACCTTTTTTAACACAAATCATTAACTTCTAGCGTTCGATGTATAATATAATTCGCTTACTTTAAATCCCTATCTTCTTCTTCAAAATCATCTAAATATAAAGATCCCCACAGGCAAGCCCTGTGCCCTCTAATGACTATAATATAAGTTGAAGTAACGACTAGAAATATGCCAGTACCGGCTCCGCATTCAGCAGCATGCGCAACCGCCTCACAAACATTCTGTTGTTTGCAACAGTTTTGTTTCAAACAAACTATAGTACCGCACAACAGACAGATGCTAGTTTCTTGAGCTACCGATTGGCATTGCCTACAAGGTCGTTCGTGGTAGTACTGAAATAAAAACAAAGTATTAGATAAAAACTTTCGTTTGCTTTGCGAATATGTCTTGATGTATCCAAAAAACATAACTTAACATCGAAATAACCGAAAACTTGACAATTGTTGGAAACACCTAATAACATTATGTCATTTTAGAATTTCTACAAAAGTGTATTTTCAGTAGTAATACCCCTAGAGTCTTGATGATACCGAGATAATTTTGTCATAGAGAATGCTAAAAGCGTGTTGCTTGAAATCTATTATCTTTGAGCAAAACGCTTGAAGGATTCTCTACGACAAAATTTTGAGTATTTATCAAGACCCGAGGAGTATTCGACAAGATAATTTTTTACTTTGCAGCTTCCAAAAAATTGATTGCCAATCTAATTTTCCAATTTTCAATACAAACTTTATTAGTTATAATCAAATAGTATTTATTTTTATTCAAAACTACAGTTGTGAAAAGTACAATTGGTAAATTAATTGAATCGTTAGATGCAATACCAAATCTTCGCGACATTTTTAATCCAGTGGTCAGTTTCACGTTTAATTAATTTTTAATAAAAAATAAACACCAAACTAAAAACACCACATACTTTCAAATTTCGGGAACCGAACCGAAAATAGAATACTATCGTAACCCGCGAAAAACGAACTGGGAAGCATATATTGCAGAACTAGTTAACAGTTTAGACCGAACGATGGTAAAAATTAAGAACACAACAGACCTAGAGATAGCAGCAGACCTAACACAGGAAGCAATTATCTCAGCGTTTGAAAACAACTGCCCAACGGTAAGGAAGAAATCCAACAGGAATGTACCCTGGTGGACAAATGAACTTGCCGAAAAACGGAGACAGTTAAGGAAGAAATTTAATAGAACTAAAGAAAATTCAGAAGAATGGACGGATTATAAGAGGGCCCTAACTGAATACAACAAACTGGTAAGGAAAGTCAAGAGAGACTCCTGGAGGAGGCACTGTGAGGAGATAGAACAGACTCATGAGTGTGCCAGACTGCAGAAGATTCTCTCCAAGGACCCTAATCAGACTATACACGCTATCAAAAAAGATAACGGACAATATACTGAAAATGGAAAAGAAACCTTGGAAGAGCTACTCAAGGTACACTTCCCTGGATCAATACCCACCATTCTGCCACATAACTCTCCAGCGACAGAACTGGATAGACCACGATGGGCATCCAGGATAGACTGGCGAACAGCGAAGGCAGTGGTAGATGCGGAAAAGACAGAATGGGCTATTAACAGCTTCAAACCATATAAATCACCGGGACCAGACGGGATTTATCCTATCCTACTCCAAAAAGGAGGAAATACACTGCACAACAGGGTAAGTGAACTGCTCAGAGCCAGCCTAGCTCTGGGGCATATTCCAAGAACCTGGCAACGCATCAGAGCTACATTTATACCAAAACCTGGAAAATCTGGACAGGACACGGCTAAAGCTCTGAGACCAATCAGTCTAATGTCATTTTTGCTAAAGACTCTTGAGAAACTTCTCGACAGACATATTAGAGATGGTATAATGGCTACAAGACCAATACACCGAGATCAATATGCATACAGAGAGGGAAAATCAACCGAAACAGCATTACATCAACTCATAAAAAGGGCTGAATACGTGCTGGAAAACAAAGAGGTGCTGCTGGCAGCCTTTCTTGATATAGAAGGAGCTTTTGACAACACCTCCTATGAATCTATAGCTAAGGCGACGAGGAATTTAGGGATCGATGCCACGAGCTGCAGGTGGATAGACTGCATGCTCAGAAGCAGGCTCATAGAATCAACTCTGATGGGGGAAACAATGGCCGTATGTGCAACCAGGGCTGTCCGCAGGGGGGAGTACTATCCCCGCTGCTGTGGAACCTGGTCATGGACGGGCTCATCAGAACCCTACACAGAGGAGGATTCAACACCATAGGATATGCAGACGACCTGGTAATTCTATCCCAAGGTAAATACAACAGTACAACCAGAGACAGACTCCAGATGGCTTTAAATGTAGTAAAAGGCTGGACTGTAAAAGAAGGGCTACGTATTAGCCCTTCGAAAACACAGATAATTGCGTTCACCAGAAGAAGGAAAAGGGAAGGACTTGGCCCTCTGACGCTTCAAGGTGAACCAATACGACTGTCGGATGAAGTAAAATATCTTGGGGTTATCCTAGACCCAGGCTTAACTTGGAACCGACACCTCCAGCACGTGATCAAGAAAGCGGAGGTGACCTTCATGGTTGCCAGACGTACTTACGGCATTAAATGGGGACTAAGACCCAGCATGGTACACTGGCTATACAAAATGGTTGTCATTCCCAGGATCACATATGCATCTTTGGTATGGTGGCCAAAGACCAGACAATCCTCTGCTATGCTAAAACTAAGCAAGGTGCAAAGACTTGCATGCACTGGCATTACAGGGGCAATGAGGACTACTCCTACAGCGGCGCTGGAAACAATGCTAGACCTTTTTTTTTTTTTTTTTTTTTTTTTTTTTTTTCCATTTTGGGAGCCGTTCAGATGCCGGGAGCACTGCAGCCTATTGGCTTATTGTACTCTGCTCCCATATTTAGTCCACCCATCCAGTTATCCCCGTACCTTCGAGTAGACGGTATAGGTCCATTGGATGTGTGCCATATACTTCAGGTGGCACATTGGCCTCTCCGAAGATTGCCCGTCTCCTCGAGTGCAGTGCCTCACAGTCAGACAAGATATGGGTCACGGTCTCGTTCTCCATGCCACATAGTCTGCAGCTGAGGTCCCCGTTATATAACCCCATTTTATGCAGGTGATCTTTTAACGGGGTATGACCTGTTAGATAACCTGCAATAATTCTTAGCTTATTCCTGCTGATATTCAGTAGTTCTTTGGCCCGCTTTGCACATGTGTCACCTATGAAGGTTTTGCTGTGTACCTGTTTCGGAGTGTTCCTCCAATGAAGTCTATGTTGGCTTTGTACCCATTTTTGTATTTGCGCTCGGACTACCTTTTTTGTGGTCCCAAGAGCTGGTTCTGGTCCAACATATGCTGTTGCTGAACCTCTTTTTGCGAGTTCATCAGCTTGTTCATTTCCAGAAATACCATTATGTCCCGGCACCCACACCAATCTTACTTTAATGTGGTCTGCCAGTTCATTTAGTTCTTTCTGACATTCTTCTACTAGTCTGGATGTTACCTTGCGGCTATTTAAAGCCGCAAGGGCTGCCTGGCTATCAGTTAGTATGTTTATCCTATGAGTGTCAGTCCTATATTTGTTAATTCTGACACATTCTAGGATGGCATAGATCTCTGCCTTCTGCTAGACCTTCCTCCACTACATTATGTCATAATGTGTGAAGCAAGGGCAGCACTAACCCGACTGGAAAAAGCACTAGACCATGATGTGGCACATGGGAGAGGACACACAGAGATAAGGCAGGTGGGTGATGACATTTTCAAAATGCCAACAGACCAAATGACTGCCAAATATATCTTTCGCAAGAACTTCGAGATTGTCATCAAAGATCGAAAGGAGCTTGAGGAAGAGAACGCACCACCACTTAGTAGAGCGAATGAACTGATCTGGTATACAGACGGATCTAAAAATGAACTCGGCACCGGAGCGGGCATATACAGCAAGACGAGCAAATATGAAGGAATCGTCTCGCTAGGAAAATACGCCTCTGTATTCCAAGCAGAGGTTTATGCAATACTTGCGTGTGCAAGAGCTAACAGTATGAGAGCCTACAACAACAGGCAGATCAGGATCTACAGCGACAGCCAAGCCGCCCTTAAAGCACTTCAGAGCTATAGGGTGACATCTCGGCTAGTATGGGAATGCGGCGAAGAACTTAGAAGACTGGCGACTCGGAACAGTGTAACACTGGAGTGGGTACCAGGTCATAAAGGAATCGCAGGCAATGAAAAAGCTGACGAACTCGCAAGAGTAGGATCGTCAACTCTGATGAACGGACCCGAACCTGCTGTGGGCATCCCCAGATGCTTAACGAGGTCATGGTTAAAAGGGTGGTTGAAAGAACAACACAAGAAATACTGGAAGAATACGACTGGGCAAATACATGGGAAGAAATTCATAAAAGAACCATCAGAAAAGGTAGCGAAAGAACTGCTCTCAATGAGCAGGAACAAACTGCGCACCACTACGGGGCTACTTACGGGACACTTTCCAACAAAGGAGCACCTAAACAAAATACAACGGAGACCTTACATGCAGAAGATGCAAAAAGGATACCGAAACAGCTCTGCATATACTATGCAACTGTGAGTCGCTGGACCACAGAAGGCAGAAACTGGTAGAACCCAAATGACTCCAGAAGACTACTACAATCAACCAGCTAAGAACCTGTATGAGCTAATACAGGGAACGGATTGGCTGAATAGGTTGTAGTCAGAACACTAGGAGTATCCACAATAAGCCCAGGAGGCTGAGGTGGTACCGGCGAAAGGACGGCTCCGAAGAAAAAAAAAAAAAAAAAAAACACCACATGTAGGGTATTATCGCTGTAATACAGCGGTGATTGGATGAAATTTGACACATGACTTGAAATCAAGTAATTTGATTGGTTACTATATTCAGTAAAAAATTATCAAGAATTAAAATTTTATTTTCATTTTTGGTTTGTTCCCTCATCTCAGAGCAATAAAAAACGTATAGATCGTTAAAATAACTATTATAGTATGTTATGCCTATGGCTAAAGTTACTTATTCAATGACAATCAAATTATTTTACAGGCAACTAAGCGATACAGTAACAATCACAACCAAAGTCTTCCGAATAAAGATGAGCTAACGGAGTAATGGTCTTCAGTGTGGTCGAAACCTGTCGAACATAAATCTAACACTCACTGGATAAGAACATTGAGCCAATGGCTTTCGTTAGCTTGACAACAAGCGAGGTAACCGAAAGCTATAAAGAGCACCAGTAATTGGAAGACACCTGGAGTGGCACTCTGTAAGTATTTCAACGATAGAGAATCGCTTCTTTTCGCTATTAGGTACTTCATAAACACATTTGGTGGTTTTCGCAGCTAGACGATTATAATCGGGAGCAAATAAAGAAAGGAAGAGAAGAGAGACCGGAGAAGGTCTTTCTATCTCAGAGATTTATCTTTCTATCTCCCTTTCTCTCGTGTGAAATTACGTATTATTTATTCCTGTTGCAGTCATTGAGAGAGTGAATGTAAACATTTTCAAATTTTATACTAGTTTAAGGTTATGTGCAGTTTTGTGTTTATTAATTATTAATCCTTGTTTAAGCGAAATAGTTTAATAAACCGTCTGTCGTACAGGTTGAAAGGATCAGTAATGTCCGATTTTCATACATACTCTCTACGTTTTCTAATTGATTGAAAAGGAATCGTTGAGCTGGTAACATATTGACTGCTATAATTTAAAAAATAATCAAATCAACATACAACACTGACAACTCTAATATCTTCTAATACAAACAAAAAAATGTGTTATTTTATTTCTCAATTTCTTCGTTCCTCCTAATTATTTTTTATCATCAGTTCAAAAATTCTATGTTTTTAGAATGTTGAATAAAAATATCTCTATACGAATCAATGACACGAGGACTGTCGAACCATTTCCGTCAAAGAAGAAATGTAGTTATAGAGTACTAACAAAGATAGAGATAAAGATTATTTTTTCTCTTATTTTTTGGGAATCAAACCACAATGATGTTTTCAATTTTTTTTTTATTTTTTTATTTCGACGTTTCGGTAGCGTTCCAGCTACCTTAGTCAAGATTAACTAATGATAAAATAATTTTTTGTCCCTATCTGACACAATGAAAAAAATATGACAACTAGACAATCAATAATATTATAATAATAAAAATATGACAACTAGACAATCAATAATATTATTGTTTGCCTAGTTGTCATATTTTTTTCGTTGTGTCAGATAGGGACCAAAAATTATTTTATCATTAGTTAATCTTAGTTAAAGGTAGCTGGAATGCTACTGAAACGTCGATAGATAGATAGATAGTTTTATTGTGCATAAGATACATCTTTTCACA
This sequence comes from Galerucella tenella, assembly GCA_910591685.1. Taxonomy (NCBI): domain Eukaryota; kingdom Metazoa; phylum Arthropoda; class Insecta; order Coleoptera; family Chrysomelidae; genus Galerucella; species Galerucella tenella. The sequence goes on from CAJUYH010003064.1 coordinate 18,537, forward strand.
AGGGTTCGGTACATAAATTAGGTTAGTATATAATATATTTTGTGATTATCTATTCTCCGCATGCAAAAGCTCTTAACTTTAATATACCAATGACAACATTGGCTAGAGTAAAAAGCTCGGGGATATTGTCATTATTGACGTTTAAATAGTGTACTAGACCATCAATACCATCCACACCATAAAAAAATCTGTTTTGTCTAAGAGAACTATAAATTGGGCATTTGAATAGAATGTGCTCTAACGATTCTGGTGTATGCATATTACAAACGGAACATATTTCACTACAATCAATTGAATAGAAATTACCTTTAAAAAAAGATTTCAGTATCTTTTTGTTGCAAGTTCTGATTTGTGCAATAATTCTCGTTATATACATAGAAGCAGGAATCCACAAATAATTCTATCTGGTTTCATCAATCATCAACCGAGAGTATATTAAAGAATAACTGGAGGAAACCTTCCTAGATATATCAATTTCGATGAGTTTTCTTTCAAAATTTCCCAAAATAACGCCATCTAATGTATGTGAACATGTATTCAAATACTTTATCCATAAATGTTCGCATTCGGCAAAAGTGAACCATTCTTTAACTTGTAAGACCCAATTATATTTAGCATTTTCAGTGGTTAATTGTAAAAGTCGCATATAACTGATTTTAGATATTCTAGAATTATCCATTCTTTTAAGTTTATTCAACCACATTAAAGCATGTTTGAAAATGATTAATGATAAGTGAGATGAGTATGTCTCAAGACGTACAATGTACTGAAACGTCGATATAAAAATATGAAAAAAAATAAAAAACATCATTGTGGTTTGATTCACAAAAAATAAGAGAAAAAATAATAAATAATGCCACAAGGAACTTACAGAAGATATTTAGAGATAAACATATTCTCGCTTCACTATTTTTTTCGCTTTCGTTGAGAATAGCTATTCGTGTATTAAGAGCGGAAAGTGATACTTTGCCCTTGAGGCAGAGAGTTGCCCGCGCGACGCGTAGCAGAGCGCGGGCAATCTGCCGAAAGCGGCAACGCACTTTCTGCTCGAATTGCACACAAGATTTTTTCTACGATCACCTTATTTTTAAACAAATAATTTAAAAAAACATGAAAAGTACACTTTATTAGATTGTGATGTTGAAAACATGTAACAGTTACTTATTATTTTTATTTATTGCCTACAATATTAAAGTTGAATGTACAGTTTTGGCAATTTTTAATATTTATCCCAGGACCTGAAGAAGTCGAAGGTAGCGTAATATCTTCTGAATCTTTTTCTGCAATATCAGATATAGAAGGAATCGAAAGTTCTTCGCTAGTTGGTACTGCTGCGTTCCCAGAAATTTTTTGGAAGGTATCTATTTTATTGCTAATGGATTCGGCGATATATCCTTCAGCCACATTACTGCTCTTCCACCCACCATGTTTTTTAAGCTGAATTAAGTAGCCTCCACCATTTACTAATAATGTCGCCGACGTTCGTCGAAAGCAATGACCAGTAAATAAATGTTTATCGGGCAATTTTAAGAAACTGGCTATTACGCTTGATACTTTGCCCACAATATTCATACCAATCACCTGATTGAAGCATCGTTTCCTTAATTCCATAGTCTACTATTTTAACAAAATAGTAGGTAGGTACTTAAATATGCAATCACTGTTGCATCTAGGTGTATAATGCATTGCCTACCTTCTGCCTGTTATATTTCTACTACGTAAACTTATCCGTATAAGTCAATACTATAAAAATAGGAATCTGCAAAAACGATCAAGAAAATTGTCAATTTTATCAACGTTATATTTGTAATAAGTTGTAAATATTAATTTTTATCTTGAACTAAGAAATAAATCCTTCACTGTAGTATTGAATCAAAATAATATCAATGTATGAGGTTTAAATTATTTTATAATTTCAATAAAATTAAACATATAAAATATACACCACCATCTATTTGTTGGTAGCGTAACCTGCAGCGTTGTAAATCCAGTAACTTGTATAAATTGTAGATGTCAGTCAAATTATATAGGAATATTTCTTAATTTCGTTCGAATATATTAATATTTCAACTAAAATATTCGGACTGCTCTACATTTTGTTTTAATATATCTATTATTTACTACCTTTCTTTAGTTTATTGTAAATGAAAACAGGCGAGCGGAAAAGTACGCTCTAGAGCGTAAATAATGTCAATTATGACAGATCGCGGAAAACATCAACTTTGCGGTTAGATTTGAGTGTGCAAAAGTCTACTTTGGGTAGTGATCGTAGGAAAAATAAATTACAGAGTGCCACTCCTGGGTAGCTATTCTTGAAAAAAATACGATCCGGTGCTTCTCTCGTACGATGGGATCTATACCGTGCGATCTATCGACTCCCACGGTCGAAGTCGACTAATTCTTGATCTTACATGTGAACGTTCAAAATTATTGCGTTGTTGCCAGCAGTATTTGATACAAAAGATCTACTTCTAAGTCATTTTTAGCCTCTTTTTTTGTACGGTTGTCATAATTTTCTGTCATTAGTCATTTTTTATATTACCAATAATAAAAAAGGTAATCTGTTTAGTAAATCAATTAGTATTAAAATTGAATAAAAATGAGTCAATCGCGTTTCACTCCTTACAAAAGAGACAGAAACGGCATGCTTCCAAGTGATAGTCATATAAAAACCTGGAGCCCCTATCTTCGTCAATTCGTACTTCCTCCTCTGCCTCCCGTAAATCCTCCATCATTACGTACCAAAAATTATAGTACTCCATGTCCATAATAACACACCGATTGAAAACATTGAAAACCACTAAAACCACTCAAACTCACGACAAAGTATTTTTTTCAACTCTATGCACATCAATTTAAGATTCAAAGAAACAAAGAACTGAGAGAATAATTACGAAATGCATAGAGAAATAGTAATTATATACTTATATCTCTATGACAGAATGTAAACAAATTTCCATTAAAAAACCTCTTTACTAGGCAAGCGCCAATTCATTCGACTCTGCTCCTCTATTTCGGACCATGCGATCCGCAGCGTATGATTTTCATGCGATCCCGGATCACGGGCCAAGAATATAACGACGATCGCCTCATGTGATCATTCGCCATAAATCTATGCCGCTCATTGTTCAAGAATAGACGTCCATGCCCAAAACTTTTGGTATAAGAGGTTTGACAGTCTGCATGAAGCAATGGCAACATTAATTGACACTGGGTTGGAACCACTTGATTCCCAAACTCAGTATAGACCCATAACCTGCCTTCCAACTATATATAAAATATTAAAATCTTGTATTACTAACTTTATGAACGGACATGTGGACCAAAACAACAAGAAATCCCGAGATCCTGTCGGACAAATGCAGAAGGTGTCAACAAACAACAGAGACGATACAACACTTATTACAAGTACTATCTGCATTTGGTAATAGTGAATGCTGATTTTAGACTATACTACGATAGGTCAATTATCACCGGTAGACAGGAGACTAATAACCTGCAAGATATTGTAGTAGCGGATAGAAAAGCTAACTCGGTTTCTAGTGGATGTTGCTGCTCCCAATAACAATATTTTAGACAAATACAATGAGGAAATATAACAAATAAAAAAAATTATCACCGTGTCTAGGACTCGAACTGTACGCTTACTATTAATAATTTTCGCATCAAAACCTCTAAACCTTGATCCGCAGTATGAACATCCGAAAAGCGGCGTTGATTTTTGTAAGATAATCATCATTTTTCCTGAGTGTGAAAAATTCAGTGCTTAGGATGGTCTCTGTCGCTTGCATAAAAAATTAAATGGTACCTCTATTGTTTTTGGAACTTTAGTTCTTTACGTCAGGTTATGTTTGAGCGACCGGGGGGTCGCGACGCGAAAGATCTGACCGTTACGTTACGTTGCTTCGTTATGTGCCTTGCTTGCGTGCGTGTGCTCTCTCCCGAGTCTCTCTCTCGTTTACGAAGCAGCGATTCATATGCTTCGGCCGGCAGGCTTATTCTGTAAAAACAACAATTATTTTGCAACTAGCAACCGTTGCACAACGGTCGAGCAATCAGTCGCAAAATTTGATATTCTGTAAGGTAGTCGCGTCGCGGTCGCGTCGCAATTGCTGGTTGCTGTCAAGATGCACTTTTACGTCATAAAACTAGCGCCACTTGCAATCGGGTAGCAATCAACGTAACTTAAATTGTCTGTAAAATCAGCTGATGAACAAAAACAAATGTAAAAAATATTTAATATGCATGAAAAACCAAGGAAGTCTACGAAACAGTGCCTTACATTACTAAAAGCAGTTGAAAATGGGTTTACAAATACTTTTTCAGATGATTTGTTTAAAAAAACAATATACCTACCTACTTCTAGGTATTTTTTGAGATGGGTGATATAGGTAGGCGCAAAATGTCAATGTTCAATCCTTGAATATTTACATGAAAAAACTCACATAATGGTGAAATGTGGGTAAATATATAGGAGAGTTTAAATCCTTGAGTAATGAAAAAAATATTTCAAGTCAATTTATTTTTTCATTCATGTAAGAATGTGGGTAGGTATATTTCTTTTTCAAGAACAAACATGTTAGAAACATCATTTGATAGATATTTTATTCTTAAAGGGTATATAAATCACACCATCATAGCCTAAACAAAAATTAACTCTTAGTGATTGTTTATGTTAACATAATAAAGATAAGAGTGTAGGTAGACTACCTAGCTATCTATGGCATCTGCCTTCAGAAAGAATTTTTATTTTCTCTCATTTTTAAATAGTGCATTAGGTACCTAGTGAATACATCAGTTTTGAATTATTGTGTCTTTTGTGGTTGTAGTTATCCTTTTATTAATTAGGTGAGTGAAATAATTTGAGAATGGGTACTGCTACTATTAATTGTTTTTGACGTACATACAGAAAATGGGAGAACACCTTAGACTATTAGCGTTTAATAGTCTAAGGAGAACACAGAGTTTTCAATAGCCAGTTGGAAGAGTTGATTGAATAGCAATCACAATTATTACAGGAGTTGTAGTTGAATTGTTTGATAATTAAAGCAAGTATTCTTAATAGAAATAAAAGGTAAGTAATAAATTATAACATTTTGTCAATAATAAACATGTTTTATTTGTACAAATAGTAATTTAATGGGCTTACTAACTGCCCTCAGAAAAGTGGACACACCTACCCTAATATTTAATAACAATTACTAAATACGTAAAAACAAATTAACTATTATCTCTCTCATTACTAAGTACAAATAAAAACTAACTTTTCTGAGGGTAGTTAGTAAGTCCATTAAATTACTATTTGTACAAATAAAACATGTTTATCATTGACAAAATGTTATAATTTATTACTTACCTTCTATTTCTATTAAGAAAACTTGATTTTATTATCAAGCAACTCAACTACAACTACTAAAATTGTGATTGCTATTCGACAGTTGCAATCGCGTTGTAATTGCTAAAAAATTGCTTACAGAATACGTATTTTACACATGAACAACTGAAAAATGCACTTTTTTAGTTAACCAATTGCTCACTAGAGGCAGTTAACAAATAAATTGCGATCGCGGTCGCAGTTGCTTCTTAGAGAATACGAAACTCGCGTTTGACAGCGACAATTGCGCAATTATCGGCAGTCGCAAGTTACAGAATAGGCCTGCGGGAATCGAACCCTGGCCACCCGCGTGGAATGCGAGCACTACCACTGAACCACCGATGCTATATTAAAATTCTATACAAAGCTGTTATTCGCAGTGCTGGTGATCTACTTGAATTTGTTCGGATAAGTTTTTACTATTATTTCCATAATTTTTTTTGCGCGATTGATCTTTTTGTTTATTTACCGCATCGGTGGTCAGGACGGTAGGTTGTGTTTACTGGTTTTTAAGTTTAAAACGTCGGTAAGTTATTTACTTACCGTTCAGACGTCGAAAAGTAATAAATAGCATGAAAACAATTTCACCAAAATGCAAAATATATTTTAAACTGATCGAGAAATATAAATGTCACTTTTGACATTTCGTTCATTTCGAAGAAATTTAAATTATTTTATTCGGAATTTATTTCAATACGATCGCGCAAAAAATGGTATAAGCATCTCGAACGTTAAGGGTAATTACAACGTTTGCATGTAGATTCCTCTCGTAAAATTGGACAAAATAATATGAGGATTAAGGGGTCTAGCACATTTACTTTTCGAAATACAGGGTGATGAAATTTTGAAAACTTGAATATTTTAATTCGATAACTTTAAAATGGATGGATAAATTGATTTGACATTTGGCAGGTTGTTTTTAAATGTAAAAGGGCATGTTTTGATAGAAATAGTAGTTTGTGCAGCTAGTGACGATATGATGGCCATATCGCAAGAGGACGAAGTTCGAGCACGACGCCGTAGGCGGAATGTTCAATCGTTCAAGTGCGATATGGACAATCCACACGAGTCGAACAGCATATTTTTTTACGACCCACTTAAGAAAAAATCTAGAAAATAAAAATTTTTATAAACTGTAATATAACTTCAAATTAAAAATTTGACAATTCAATTTTATGTTTTCACTAATTTTTTTTTGGTAAACGTACAGTTCTTGAATGTCCAATTTGTACCACCGAGAGATTTTTAAATTGTTGATCTATAACGTCAGATGTATTACATAATTTTTGCATAAAAGGAACTGAAGTTCCTACCGTGTGTCTCGCGACACGTTCTACCTTTTTTATTGTTCTGAGGCTCTTATTATTCTTTTTTATCCATTTTCAAAACACCGAAACTCACCGTAAATATTCTTTCATATTCCCTAGGTAACTGTAACAACCTTGGCGGATACCACAAAATATGTTGTTCGGCTAAAAATCCTTTGGCGGCCAACTGGCTTTTTCCAATGAATATTCCTAATTGTTCGCACCAAGCTCGTGGAGTTTTCGTTTCTAGACCCAAATCCATGGTCCACGTCAAAGCTACGGAAGCATTAAACCAGCCCCAATCCATTGATTCGGTTACAAGTTCGAGATAGTACACAAGTCGAACAAATTCGTTGTTTGGCTCATAAATATCCGGAAGCGGTTGTTGATAAAGATGATGTTTTAACAAAGCTGCAATTCGAAGAAAGGGGAGACATAGTTTCTGAACCTGAAATTGAAATGACATGTTATTATTATTATTATTAAAAAGTGAGAACAAACCAATAAAAGCCCATTTCATATGTGATGTAGTAAAATACAAAAAATAAAAAGTTGTAAAATCAATACCTACTTAAAAATAAAATGGAAAATATGAACTGAAAGTGTACAGTAAAGAGAAACTTGAACATTGTAAAAGTTAGGAATGTTAGATAGGACGATCTAATCGGCTTTTGAAATTTGAAAGTATGGGTGCCTTAACTGTATCTGTGTCCAAATTTTTTCACGCCGAGAATACAGGATTGACTATGAAGATCTGTCGTTTTGTCATCCTGAAATGTTCTTTTTTTTAGTTTGAAATTATGTCCTTGAAATCGAGTTTCAACATTAGTCTGGAACATATTACTAAGAGTCGACAGGAATCCGTGTAGAATTCGATAAGTTAATATCAAATCTCCACGATGTCTTCGGTTTTCAAATGTAGTTAGGCATAGCTGGTTCAAACGATCTTCATACGATGGTCTCTTGATGTCAAAGGACATTCGGGTTGCTTGCTGTTGCACAGATTCTACCATTGTAATGCCCCTCGTATAATGTATTAGGTCATTGACGAAATAGCTTAATTAATACTTTTATAAATATGTCTATCAGCAATGATATAAAAGTATTAGTAAGCTTAAATAAAAATATAAACATAGTTTTGGACATTTTGATGAGACGGGTACAAATATATTTATAATTAGATTAATACAATAAACTTCAACGAGGTCGGTTCTATACCGATAGGTCAAAGTAATTTGTACAGAGAATTATTTAGTTGTTTAATAAAGATATAAGTGACTTTTACTAAGTGTTTAATAACAACGACCCGTCAACTCTTACATGGCGATCCTGCCATCAGAAGATACCAGGATTTTGAGCTAGACTAGTGTATGGTGAGCAACTATCATGGGGAAATCCTATTCCACGCATGAAGAGGTACAGGAGAATGGCGTAGTGAATTCCAACTTCATAGTACAAGAAAGCCAAATCCAAGTATCTGGAGAAGCTCGTGTTTTGATGTATGTACTAACAGCAGCAGTAGTGGTGAAATTGATGATTTCCATCTGGGCGATGTACAGGCGCAACATGAAGAGGACCATCAGAAGGAACTTGACGCAGTCCAGAACCAGTGTAGTGTAACAAGTGGTAAGATTATATATAATTCCTACCGATTCTTATGATTACTGATTTGTTGTGTCTATATTACTATTATTATTATTATACTCGAAAATTGCTGCTTATTTTACACCGACTAGACTAGATGTCTGTTGCTCCAGGAAAATTAGATACAGTGTTAGATAAATTAACAGAGGAAATAAAGAATCAATCCAAACGGGTTTTGAAAACAATAGTACCAAAGAGCGAGTCAGTCAGGGAAGAAATTAAAAATAATTTGATTTCGTTATTTAATGAATTTACTCGTAACATAGCTCTTTCATGGGATGAACTCGATAATAATTACAAAGCAAAGTGCAATTCGAAATTTTTATTAGTCAGGGACAGGGTAGTTAGGTCCTTCCAGGTGCTAAAGTTGAAGTATAAAATACCTATTTCATGTGTTCAATTAATTGACACAAATAAATTTGAGGAGGATATAGAGAGCGAAGAGAGCGAACCCTTAGACATAATGCCTTTGTCACAAGTAGATTTTATTAATTTAGCATGTAAACTCATACCCCAACAATTCGATGGTTCCTTCGAAAATTTATTTGGGTTTCTGGATGCATTGGAATTGTTAAAGACTAATGTTACTGAAGAGTTATCAGTCACAGCAGTAGCTTTTGTAAAGACTAGGTTGGCAGGCAAGGCCAGAGCAGTGATAGCTGATGAAAGTACTTTAGAGGGAATAATAAACGCTCTTAAGAGTAGGGTGAAAGGTGAAAATTCAGGATTGTTGGCAGCAAAATTAAATAATCTGAGGCAATACAACAAGGACGCTGTGAAGTACACAACAGAGGTGGAGAAGCTGGTCGAATCTCTTAGGAACTCGTACATCTCGGAAGGAATGCCGAGATTGCTGGCAGAAAAGTACACCAAGGAAGCGGCAGTCACGGCGTTAAGCAAAAATGCCAATCAGGAGAAAACTAGGTGGATTTTAGAGGCAGGTAACTTTTCCACGGCAGAGGAAGCCCTTAAAAAATTCGTAGAGGTGGATACACGTTCTGATCAGCTAACTACAGTCCTTAGTTATGAGAGCAATAGGGTAAATGGGCGCAGAATTAGTAGCAATGTCGGGTCAAGGTACAATCAGGCCAGGAATCATAATGGAAGATTTAATGTAGACAGCCGGTCAAATAATTACATTAGGAGGAATAATAACTTTAGAGGTAATCAATACAGGGGTTCCAATGCAAGGGGTAGCAGCTGGAGAACCAACCATAGGAACAACAACTATGCTCAGAATGTTAGATGCATTGAGGCAGCTGAGGAGTCGGGAAACTTTCCGGACCCCCAGTTACAACAGGGGGACCATTAAACGTAACGAAAAATATATTCCACATTGACTTGACGCTTTCCAACTTTGTAAAATTATATACTAACATATCGGACAAACTGTCCACATTCATAGTGGATACTGGCGCAGATATTTCAATTTTCAAAGAAACTAGTGCCAATAACCCTCAGTTGATAAACAATAATCTCACTATTAATATAAAAGGTGTAACAGCTGGAATTACAAAGTCCATGGGTACAATCAATGCCACATTATTTCAAAAAAATAATGAAGTGTCGCATAGATTTCATGTAGTGTCAAAAACCTTTTCTATCCCGGCTGATGCAATTTTAGGCAGAGATTTTATTTCAAAATTTAAATGCAATCTAGATTACTCACGTTGGTTAATGACAATAAATAATTTCAATAACTATTTTTCGGTACCAATTTTTAACAGCCCCATAGACAATACTCTCTCAATACCTCCCAGATGTGAGGTAATGAGAGTTGTAGACCACTTCAAAGATTTGAAAGAGGATGCTGTGGTAGAACAGCAAGAATTACAACAGGGCATATTCATAGCCAGAGGAATAGTTTCTAGAAATAGTCCATATGTTAGGATATTGAATACAACAGAGGAAAGCGTAAATGTATCTACTAATAATATATTCAGTATCAGTATTAGCAATTTCAATGTATACACGATGACCGGGAAGTCGGAAGTAAGAAAAAAAGAATTATTAGAGGCAATAGATCAAGATATGCCACATTATATTAAAGATGAGTTAAACAAATTATGTAGTGAATTTTCTGATGTATTTGCTTTAAAAAACGATCAAATAACGTCAAATAATTTTTATTCACAAAAATTGAGAGTCAACGACCACACTCCGGTATATATAAAAAACTATCGCACACCTCACGCACATGTGTCAGAAATCAATAGTCAGGTTGACAAACTATTAGAGCACGGCATAGTCGAGCCGTCACGATCTGTGTACAATAGTCCTGTACTATTAGTACCTAAAAAATCCCAAAATGGGAGCAAAGCATGGCGTATGTGCATAGATTTCAGACAATTGAATAAGAAGTTGATACCTGATAAATTTCCTTTACCTAGAATCGATAACATTTTGGATCAATTAGGTAGAGCAAAGTGGTTTTCGGTTGTTGATTTAATATCGGGATTTCATCAAATCCCTCTGGATAAAACATCCAGAGATTACACATCATTCAGTACAGACAAGGGAGCATTTAGGTTTACAAGGCTACCCTTCGGGCTAAATGTAAGTCCCAACAGTTTTCAAAGAATGATGACAATTGCGTTTGCTGGACTAACTCCAGAAAAGGCGTTTTTATATATGGACGACCTAATAGTAATAGGTTGCTCTGAAAAACACCATTTTGAAAATTTGAGAAAAGTGTTTGAAACATGTAGAAGTCATAATTTAAAATTAAATCCACAAAAATGTAAATTTTTCCGTAAGGAAGTTACTTACTTGGGTCATAAAATCTCGGACAAAGGAGTTGAGCCTGATGAATCAAAATTCGTAGTAGTAGAAAAATACCCTACACCAGTTAGTGCGGAAGAAGTGAAAAGATTTGTAGCATTTTGCAACTACTATAGAAGGTTTGTCCCGAAATTCGCGGAGATTTGTTTACCATTAAATAAACTAACACGTAAAAACGTAAAATTTCAATGGACAGAAGATTGCGGGATTGCTTTTAATAAGTTGAAACAGTCACTCATTAAACCGCCAATCCTGCAATATCCTGATTTTGCCAAACAATTTGTTTTAATAACGGATGCATCCAATTTTGCAGCCTCCGCAATATTATGTCAAAATCACAACGGGACAGATTTACCTATAGCATTTGCGTCAAAAAGTTTCAATAAAAGTGAGCTTAATAAACCAATCATATTAAAAGAGTTAACCGCCATTCATTGGGGAATAAATTATTTTAAGTGCTACTTATACGGAGCACCTAAATTCTTAGTGAAAACTGATCACAAACCATTACAACATTTATTCGCAATGAAAGATCCTTCTTCTAAACTAACACGAATTAGATTAGACCTGGAAGAGTATGATTTTGAGATAGAATACATTAAGGGTACGTGTAATGTATCTGATGCTCTTTCCAGAATAACTATATCAGACTTAAAACAAATGCAAGTAGAAAATTCACAAATACTAGCATTAACAAGGTCAATGGTCAAAAATAACCTAGTAACTGACAAAGAAAGTATAAAAACGCAAAAAGCAGAATCAACTAATTTAAAAGTTATTAAAATAAATAATAATGTCGAAGTGCTAAAATTGCCTAATCTACAATTTACACAATGGAATTCCACATCATTACAAATGACTGTGAAACATAAGGGTAAATTGCTGATGAAGGAACAAATATTGCAAACTGTAGGAAACAACCTTGACCTAGGCCAAGCGTTGTACCGACTAGATAGGTCGGCAGTTGTAAATAATGTTAGGAAAGTTAAACTATTTACAAATGATTTTATATTCAAAAAATGCACTGAACAAGAATTCAAAAGTACAGGTAATGAAGTTTTGAAACACCTGTCAATTGCGTTATGTGACGCACCAATACGAATTACAAACAGATGAAAAACTTGATTTAATCAAGAGATACCACAATGATCCACTCTTAGGAGGGCACTGTGGACAAAAAAGGTTAATAAAAAAATTAAAATCTAGTTATACATGGGCAAACATGTCAAAGGAAGTAGCCGAATTCATAAAAACTTGTCATAAATGTCAAATAAATAAGGCAAAGATAAAGCATGTGGAACCGCTAGTAATAACTCCTACTCCTCAACAAGCATTTGATATTGTATGTATCGATACTATTGGTCCATTCACTAAATCAAATTCGGGAAACTTATACGCGGTAACTATTCAATGTGAACTCTCAAAATATGTAGTAATGATTCCTACACCAAATAAAGAGGCCGTAACAGTTGCCAGAGCCATTTTTGAAAAATTCATTTTGATATATGGACTCATGAAAGAAATAAGAACAGACATGGGACTAGAATATAAAAATGAAGTCTTAAATAATATTTCAAAATTACTATCAATTAAACGCAGTATTTCTACGGCTTATCACAGTCAAACTATAGGTGGCTGTGAAAGAAATCATAGAGTGTACAATGAATATGTTCGGAGCTATATAAATGAAACTCATACAGACTGGGATACGTGGTGTCAATATTACGCCTTTTGCTACAACACCACTCCCAGCACTTATCATAACTATACTCCCTTTGAGTTAGTATACGGTAGAATTGCAACACTACCAAATGAACTACAAGGGAATACAATAGAACCGATATACAACATTGATGCTTATGAGCAGGAAATTCGATATAGATTACAAGTAACTCATAAGAGAGCTAGAGAAATTTTAGGTAAAATTAAAGTAGACCGAAAAAAAACGTGGGATAAAACAGCCAAGTATTTAACATTAGATAAAGGAGATCTTGTTCTTCTGAAAAAAGAGAACGGAACTAAATTTAGTGAGAAATACAGTGGCCCGCATGTAGTGGTAGAATTCGCAGACCCAAACTGCACAGTAGCGTTAGGAAATGGAAAACATACCACAGTAGATAAGAATCGGCTGGATATATATAATCCAGAACAGTGACTTTGACAATAAACCAGGAACATTTTTCCTATATGTGTATATTTATATTTTTTCTTCCTTTCAGCTCCAATGTATGTTATTTTGTATTTTTTTCTCTGTATATATGGTTTTGCTTCAAGGGGGGGGTGCTAATGGCTAACCCTCACTATTAAAATAAGTACCTAGTGGAGGCGCCCCACAGGTACAATTCATATTATTATTATTATTATTATTATTATTATTTTTCTTATTATCATTATTTTATTACTACTATTGTGGTAACAGGAAGTAACCATCCATCAAAGCCAAACTATAACGCGTTTGAAAATTCCCTTAGATAAATGGTTCAAGGGCTGGCCAACCCTGAAACCATTCTCCCTAGGGGGAGGGATGTAATGCCCCTCGTATAATGTATTAGGTCATTGACGAAATAGCTTAATTAATACTTTTATAAATATGTCTATCAGCAATGATATAAAAGTATTAGTAAGCTTAAATAAAAATATAAACATAGTTTTGGACATTTTGATGAGACGGGTACAAATATATTTATAATTAGATTAATACAATAAACTTCAACGAGGTCGGTTCTATACCGATAGGTCAAAGTAATTTGTACAGAGAATTATTTAGTTGTTTAATAAAGATATAAGTGACTTTTACTAAGTGTTTAATAACAACGACCCGTCAACTCTTACACCATGTTATGATCTCCAACCAATTTTGGGCTCCAAACTTCTCCTCCGTATTCAAGGATCGGTATAACATAAACTTTGTAAAAGTTGTATTTCTGGTAACGTTTTTGATAATATTCTCTTGTTCATCATTTAGGGTGTAATTATGTCTTGGAGTATAACACAATTTTTAATACTAAACGGCAATAACAATTCGAAACTCCGGTTGTGTATAGTGAGATTAGATCATTTTGCAGTAATGATTGTGATCCTGGAATATTGTTTAGTATCAGCAGCAAAGAAAGAACAGGTTGACTTAAGCGAGTGTGATAAATCTGATGTATAACACAAAAACAACAAAGGACCAAGTACGGATCCTTGAGGGACTCCACTCAGTGTACAATATTGATCGGAGAAACAATCATCAATGCGAACACAAAAATATCTATTTTCTAGGAAATTCTGGATCCAATTTAGTAGTAACCTACGTATACCAAAGTGTTCTAGTTTAAACAAAAATCTTTTAATATGGACACAATCAAATGATAAGTCAAGACATATAATGTCTATAGGAGTATTATTGCCCAGCTGCTTTGACCAATCATCTACACACCTCAATAAGTTTGTTGTATCTAATAGATTTGGAACAAACCCACGTTGCTGTTCAGCAATTATGTTGTTATGCTACAGGAAAATATTTATGGTCATCACTCATTATGGATTCCATAACATTGTCAACCACAGAGTTGAGACTAATTGGTCAAAAGTTGTTTGAGGCCCGGTTTATCAATAGCAATGTATCCGTCAGCTAATGCTTTACTACCAGTTATTTTGGAAATTTCGGTTTATCAACAACTGGATAACTTTATCTGGCAGATAAAATGTCAAGTATTTATCTGTCAGTTTCAACTGGCATGGTTAAGGTCTATTATGTAACCTCACTTTTTTGTTTTGATTCCGTTGTGGTATTGTGACAAATTTACTTGGGTTTTGAGCAAAGTAAAAAATTGAAAGTACTAGTACTACTTAAAAGGGAGGATACAATTTCACAACAGAGGAGAGAAATTTGCTTTTAAAAATAATAAACAAATATGAAAAATAAAAAATGAAGAAACGGATGGGGCAACCTGGAAATAAAAAGAGGAGGCTTGGATCACCTACATATCAGTTCGACACTCAAGTAAATCCTCAATCAGTTCTAATATTGACAGAACAGTCTCTTTTGTCATCATAAATCTTGCATGAAAATCCTGGTCATCCCACTTTTCGAAGTTGTCCACTCTTTCCCTAACTGTATAATGCCTTCTTTCATACTCAAGAACTTGCACAATATCTTCGTCGGAATCCAGAATATAATCACTCAGAGAATTCATATTTATCAACAACCAAAAACTCTTCAAGAAAGAAAAATAAAAACACATAAACCTTTGGATAAACATTCACCAATAACCTAACAAAAATATCAATTGATGTGACATGACCTTGTTCTTTTAACAACCAATGAGATTGCTTACATTCATTCGTCAGCATTGCCAACTTTCATTATCTGTCAGTTAACAAACTAGAGAATAAAAACGAGTTGATAAACCGCTTCCAAACAAACTGGAACTTTATCTGCTAGTTACTTTTATCTGACGGATACTTAACTGATGGATAATATTGGCTATTGGTAAACCGGGCCTCAGTCAAGCTCGTTGCCCTACTTATAAATTAGTGTAACAGATGCCTCCTTCCAGCTATTTGGTACGAAGGATTTTTGGAATGAACCATTCATAACTGTACTGAATGGATGTACCAAGTTTTCGCAACATCTTTCAAGAAACAGGACAAAAAAGAACAAAAAAGGACTGGTGAGGAGGATGACTTGAGTTTCTCAATTTTTCACGGATTTTTGCTGAAGGGAAATTAATTCTGGAAATATTTTCCTGGTTGTGAACAGAATTGATAGTCACTGTGCTGGGTAATTCTGGTTCAATATTGAAAACAACTTAACGATTGTTCCAAATAGTAACACTAATTTGCAAAATCGTATGTAATGATTATTATTAGTGGACGCTGTGTTTTATTTAAATGTTCTGAATAAATCACTAAACAATAATAGTTTATTTGCTCACCTGTAGTTCTAACCCAACCATATTAACTTTAACAGACTTATCGTTACCACTTTCGCTATCGTCATTATCGTCCATATAAAGATCGGTCTGTCCTAAGCATTCGTTGATAAGTCCCAAAGCATCTGTCAGATTATTAATGTGTTCTTTATTGGCACCAGCAGCTGCTTTAGCTCTTTCAAATCCAGTCAAACCGCAAGACATTTGAGCTACTACTTGGTAATATAGTAAATTGTATACCATTTGTACGGTTGTTGTAAAATACGCTAAAATTATATGGTTAAATGAGTAATGACTTTATGAGTTAACGTAAAAATTGTTAACTTACTTTGATCTAAAGGCATGGGTAATAGCAACACATACTGCAATAACAAAGCTATAGGATCTCGTAATAATAGAGGCACTTCCCTTTCGATTGGCGCCAAAGTTGTGACCGATACTTTAGCAGACATTCCACATAACTGTTGAAAACTCATCCACGCTGGCCACATCGCCAATACACGCGCTACTCTAGCATGAACAGCTAACACGTGAAGAAGAGGAACTAAAATTGAAAAAAGACCATATTAAACTAACCCTATTTATAATATTGACTAGATAAACCGGCGAACTTT
>CAJUYH010003065.1:0-35175 GCA_910591685.1 Galerucella tenella
ATGTGAATGATGGAAGTAGAATAAAAATATATACGTATGCATTTTGGGCGATTTCATATTAAATCATCTACTCAGTATCTAAATCTTCAATTATATATGACAATTATTCATTTCATCAAATTGCTAATTGCAAATAGAAATAAAATTCAGTATCAAACGATAATTTATTAAATAATTGTTGTCAAATGAAAATAACATTATTGAATGAGCATATTCTATTGTTCATGATACCGAAAAAGTTTTTATTTTTGAACGAAAAGCAAAGAAAAAATTATTTTATTGAAATAACTATTGCCGTTTTCTGGGTTATGAGTAGATGAGTTCACATGGAACGCCCCATATATATTCTTACGGCCCTGTATTGCCGTACACACTGACATCATCACAAAGTGCGCACCCACATTGATGGCGCGTTACAGGAGTGAGTGAGATGTTCATTGACTATTGGTTGGCTCCAGCGGAATTTCCGCTCGTTTCAACAAAACTATCCATGCCACTGTCATAAACTGGTGTTGGATATCGCGATGCGAGTGTTTACTGTCACGGCCCACCAGACATTCGATATCTATGTGAAAATTATACCAATATAATAATCATCTACTTTTGTTTTCACTTCTGTTTAATTATTATTCAAATAACATAAAGGACAATAAAATAATAATAATGATATAATAGTTAAATATATTGTAAAGGGTTCTTTTTTCCAATTTCAAGATTAAAAATAAAGTGATACACATGAATTGGTTTGTTATGTCGGATCAATTTTCCGGTTTCAATTGGCTGTTAATACATTCAATGAAGTTCATGTTGACATAAAGTTGCCTCAGAGCATTACTCTCTTTTCATTTGTTATTAATTAAATGATATTTTTGACACGGCAGAATCGTATCATATCTACCATTCAATAAATGTTTTAATGATAGAAAATTGAATTCTCATACTCAGAAATATACTATTTGCAATAAACTCCATACTCAAATGATTTTAACTTGTAAAAAATACAAATGTATCTCTCAAAATTTTATTCATTTTTGACACAACTTTACATTCACGTAGAGTTGCTTCAATGTAAATATACTGTTCAACGAGACATTTCAATTCATTTGCCAAATCGAACTATCCATGCGTCACTGTATAAAAAAATAAATCCATTGATATCCTAAATATTTCTAAGCTCTGTATATTCTCTCCTGCTAATCAACATCCACATTATTTTCTTACCATAAATAAAAAAAATGTTGAATATTGTTTGAAATGTTTGTAATGATTGTTGTGTGTTCAGGTAGTGGGCTGCTTGGTGGTGCGATAACAAAGGACACAATTGACAGTTTCTGATCTACCTATGTTGTGCGGTGAACTGTTAAACGGTGGCTTCGTGAGTGCGGGAGCAGTTCCCGCGGTACCGTGCGGTCTTCTTGGGCTTTGGATACCCGGCTGCGTGCGTGCAACAAGCCCACGTCTACTTACATCACCATATTTACCGTTATTGACTGAATTATTAGCGAGTGGTTATTTCGAACATAATAATAATAATAATATATATAAAAATAATAATTATTATCATCATAACGAAAATTTGGAGGAAATGGATTTGGTGCGTCACAATACTCAACACGCAAATACAAATGGTCAATCTGAGCTTGACCTTGATCTTGACAATGATGAGAGTGTCTTTCTCGGTAAGTTGAATTCAATTTATTTATGAGTTTTTGTATGCATGAATATATATATATATATATTAGGGTGGTTGAAAAAAAATTTTCATTTTTTATTCTTCACTCTTATCCTCTCAAATGTTTCTATATGATGTTAGAAAAATCCTCACAAAAAATGAGAATTGCAGCTCAACTTTAAGAGGTCGCTATTTTTATTTTAGTTTCTCGTTTGATTAACACGGGAAAATTTTGATGTTTATTTAAAATAAAATTGCATGTAATCTTCACACTTTTTTTGAAATAACCATAATATATTCTAACAGTTCACTTTTTAAGCTTCCCAAAACTGTATAATAATATATTATTACCGCAATTCGAAGATTATTTACTACGAGGAAATATAGTAGTTTTCAGATGGCTTTAACTGGTCGTCTAATAGTGATCATAGTACGTCATCATACAGTTTTGGAAAGCTTAAGCAGTCAGATTTAAGAATAAATTATGGTTCGTTAAAAAAAAATGAGCAGATTGCATGTCATTTCAATTTGAATAAACATCAAAATTTTTCCATGTTAATCAAACAGGAAACTGAAATAAAAATAGTGTCCTCTTAAAGTTGAGCTACAGCGTTCAATTTTTGTGGGAATTTTTTTTACATCTAATAAAAACATTTGAGAGGATGAGAGCAAAGAGAAAAAAAATTAAAATTTTTTTTGAACGACCTCAATATATATGTTGCAATGACTCTACCACTGTTTATTTAATTGATATTGAATGTGTAAATATATGTCATTATACCTCATTACTGATGACATATTAGTTAGTTTTTGTTTGTATTCACTCCATTTATTTGATTTATTACGATATGTCAAAGTATACCTGTATATAACAATTCTGGAATTAATTGATGGAAGATAAAAACAAAGAAATGACTTTTATGTAATCAATATATTTTTATCAGATTTGTTTTTGCGTGATTAATAGAATGCGTTGAACGCATTTCGTATTTATGTCAATATGATTTATGCACTATTTGGAACGAACATGAATGTTTTAAATTGAAGGTAAACAAACCATTGAAATAAATATTTCGAATAATTTGAGAATAAGTATTTTACCATAATAATTTATACTGAAATAATTTGCTAATATAAACCAGCGTATAAAAATTTCGGATATTCGGAAAAAAAAAATTGAATTGTGGCGGATAATTATAAAAAATTGTTCAATCAAAATATTCCATTGACTTTATTCTAAATAAGTGTAGTTAAATAAATATTCAATATTTCATATATATTTAACAAATAATAATTTTTATTCTTTTGATTCTCTTTTCACGTTTATCTTCAACTTTATAATTAATTTTCACACTTTCTGCACTTACAGGTGTTATTATCATTATTATCACTTAACTTTTTGATTTAATATATACGTTTGATAAGAAAAATGTGATAAAGTTTTTTCATAGACAATCACATCAGTAAGTAATATCACAAGCTGTCGTTGTGTGAATTCATCTTGAGAAACCTGTCATTTTGCAACACTCGGTGCAGTATACGGATTCGAATAAAGTTTTATTTTCAATATATATATATTAAATAGAATTGCCAAATGTGGACAGTACTTCAATGTATAGAGGGAATAATATCAGATGAAATATTATCGCTATTGCCATGTGTAACTGTATATGTATCACAAAGTATGATGATCGAAATAACAGACGCATTACGACACACATGTGTATAAATGTGTATATACATTTTCCCAATGAAATAACGTAATTTCGGTCACAACCACCATTAAACAAAATTGACATTTTTTTTCTGGTTTTATTATGTTTTATTTCCGGCAAATTGTCCCATTGAACTCTACACATTTATCACCAATGCATCGCAATTTATCCGTTGGTACATGTGGACAGTTGAGTAATATCATGTTCATATATATAAATATACACGTGTACATCGATCGCTCTCATGAAATTTATTTAAAAATACATTCACGTGTCGCCATTTACACTAACGTTTTGTCCCATTTTTAGATAGATAATATTATAGTCCAATTGGTTTTTCAAACAAATATAATAATAAGAGTATAAGTGCTTGAATGTTAATTGAAATTGGAGTAATAAAATTGTAATACCAACATACAAACAGTTGGACAGAATTTTAAAAAGGCGTTTTATAACTACAAGAAGATCATTAACAAATAACCAATAGTCATTTTATATAAATTAAAATCACATTCCTCATACAATACCAGTACTTATTTTCATCACGTCTTTATAAATGTCAAATCATAAAGATGAATGCAAAAATATTTTGAAAAATATACTTTGAATTTTTAAACAGACAATTGCAATAGTTTACCTAATTGCATCATGAAGAGTAGAATCAATTAATCTAATTGATTTTGTAATGAATAATACGTTTCAAAATGAAATCGGTTATTTTCTTATTTTCAAACGTGCATTAATCCTGGCAATATGAAAAAGTTGAAGATGACTAAAGTACCTGTGATTGAGTCACAGGTTCAGTTGAAATTCATTCGATGAGTGACTAGTGTATGCGGGCACGCTCTCGGGGACATATATATAAATATATATAATACGTAAAAGGAAGCGGCAGCCCATCGAAAGTTGAAAACTATTCGCGGGATGAAACGAGCGACGAATTCTCCGCGGCATACTTGGCACGAATGGCGAAGTGGCTGTGAGTCGAACGTGCAAGCACTTCGAGCCGAGTGGAAAGTTCGTAAAATTAAATCGACCTCACTCTTCTCTTTCTATATTTCTCTTTATCTTTCTCTTTTTCATTTATTCTATCCATATATACACGTCTATTTCTTTACTCTTTGTTCCTGTTATTCAGTTGCGCAAGCCAGGTATATTGCCATGGCGTGCACGCGCACACCAAAGTCCCAGCCCTTTGCCATGTTACAAATGACGTTATCAATCAATAAATGTGTCGTCTACAGAAAGAAAATGCCTTACATAGGTGAAACAATGACTGTTATATATATATATATACTACTTTCATTTAATTTTGTCTGCGCCGTAAATTGTGAACTTGCAAATTTTACTGAATGATAAAATAGAAATGAGAAAGGAATATGAAGACGACGTGAGTTATTGTATAATTGAAATAAGTCACAAATCACTTATTGATGTTTATTTTTAGATTTTTGTTTCATTGACTATAATGATAAATGGTATACTTTATTTATATTGGTGAAAGTGAATAGTACAATAAAATAATCGCATTTACTTGGCATTCTTTTATTTTCAATGAGAAGTAGCTCATACGTAGACAAATATCAGCAATATATATTTACAGTAAAACAGAATAAACATATTATATTGTAACAATGATTTTGTAATATTTTCTGTAATAATATATTTCATAAGAATAGAGAACCTTATTGTATATTTTACATCAATTAAAATGAACATATGAAAAAATTTCAATATCATTTTAAATCGAATAAATTGAAGTGTAGATTAAAATTTTAAAAGGTAAAGTTTCAATTTCAATTTTTAATTAAATTTGTTGTTATTTTTTTTTCGCGCGTAGCAATTTTTTCGCGAGTACTTGAACAAAGTTAATTTGCAATAATTATTGGGAGTCAGATATTACTTTTTTCCGGTTCATATTCGCCAATTTGGTATTTATTTTCGTTTATCAACATCAATGGTATCCAATTCATGCCATATTTATTTCGATATTACTAGATCTCAATTTTATTTACCTTTTTTTCCGATAATTATTGCTATTGACTTTTATAATTATGACAATGATGACAAAACACAAACCACTCCCGTCGATGAATCATTTCAATATTTATTCAATGGACGTTTACAGCGTTATTACCTCGTTAACTCTTTTTTTCTTCTCTATTTACTTTCATTTTTTCACGTACAATATTTTCATTATTTTTGTTTTTCGATGTTGAATATTGACGCAACTGAAATATGTGTTTGCCGAAGAGATATAAAGAGAACAAAAATTGCGGAGATGAGGGAGAAAATAAATAATAAAAAAACAAATAAAAATATAAAAGGAAAATGAGAATAGGAAGCATATAGAAACAACGAAAATGAATACCTATATAATTCTTTGTGTGGTTCTTTTTTGTCTCCATTGTTTGATATACGCCGGATAAATTCACCTATACAGAGACACAATCGCATACATACGTTCACCCATACACACATACCTACATATATATGTATATATATACCTATGTACATTTCCTCACTATGTGTCTCTATTTCTTCTCAACCAGTTGGTGCTTGTCGTGTTGGTTTTGTGAAGGTTTTGCATGATGCAACCGTTGAGATGCAAGATTACTACAGACTTCTCATTGGATACGGAATATGAATTGTCCTTATTAATTTTGAGGCGGAGTATCACCTCTCGCTTGTACTGTTATATTAACTATATCTATTGTGATATATATTTGTATATATATATATATATATGGAATGCGAGAGATATAGACGAAGTTGCTTAAATGCAATGAGCGTAAATGAGGGTAATGTGCTATAGAATTTAATTTAACTTCAAATTGGATTAAATGTGTAATAATTCAACGTGGTATGTTTAAATCGTTATAAAAATTATTAATTTTTTCAAGCATCATTTCATTTTCAAGTGGGATATTGCTCAATTAATTCTTAATTTCGTTTTGATATATTTGACAATTTCGGTGTGAATTTTTAATTTCATAAAACATCATTTGTAAAAAAAGGAAAATTAATTTATTATCATTATTTTTTTTGCTAATATCTAAATTTCATTGTGTGACTTTAGTTAATAATTTTACTTTGAGTAGAGCCAATTAAATTTTTTTTTTTCCACTGAATTTGAACGAAACAACATTTTATATCTCGTAGTATGAAGTTCTTTGATATCGTGGAAATATTCCAACAAAACTTTTCGTCAAAACAGAAACACTTTTTTTATTTCAAATCTCTATTACAACTGATTCAATATCTGTGAATGACACTGCCCTTAAATCGAACCTGTCTACAACTTAAGATACAAATCTGTTATTGTTATCATTATCGACGATATAACATTTAAAGTTGGTTAAATAACACAACGTGCACAATCTCTCATTCGTGAGGATAAACACATATACGAGAAGCTTATTAGTTTCGTTGCGGATACATATCCCAAGTGTTTGTTATCGAGACAGAAATATATGCGTATATTCAACCATTACACCTTAACATGAATATATATCTATCTACAATGATAAACGAGCAAAGAAAACAATACCAAGAGTTTGAATTCAATTAATATTTATCATGCTGCTTCTCTTGCACAAACTTTCTCAATTAGCCTATGATAATTGGACCATTTTCATTCATAACTCTTTGACTCAATTTAAAATTTGCTTATGATATATGTAAATGAAAGAAAAATATAGAAACAACAAAATTCAATAAATTTTTCTGTTTATCATTATTTCACTTTGTTTCTTTTCTATGAAATTAAAAATAAAAAAATCCATAAATACATAAATAATTTACACTATGAAACTTATAAATTATGGCTACAATTCTTTTTTTTATGTTGAATGAGAGAATATAAACAGAGAAATGTAAAACGATGCATTCCACCAACATGTTCCATTTTTATAACCGAAGTGAGTCACGTATGCATAGAGTGAGTCGTCGTTATCAACCACCCTCCAAAGGCTGTCAGTAGCACGTTCAACTTTTTTTTGCTCTTCAGTCTGTCGGTTCTGTACTCATCGTCATTGCATCCCTTCAAGTTTTCCTTTCTCTGTCTTTCACTGGCTTTCACTCTGTTACACACTCCACTCTTTTGCTTTCTCTCGAGGGTGCTTGCCTCTATATCCCAGTGGATCCCGATGGATGTTCTCCCGTCGCGTCGCTTAATCACTTCCGCGAACTCGTCGTCGTCGTCGTCGTCGTCGTCGTCGGGGACTACTCGTTTTTTTCCAGTCAAAAGCGTCGACGAGAGACAGGATGAACGATATATATAGAGAATTATGTAGGAGAAGTGGTGAATGAGCACACAAAATGACTGTAGTAGTATCACTGCATACCAGTAGTTTTATGATTGGTCGTATTAAAATAAAGAGGAAATGAAAAAAAAAAAACTGTAACATAACAAGAGAAACAGAAAATATTGCAAATATATATATATATATAAAGTAAAACTGATGTGAATTTGTACTGTAAACAAAAATATGTACATGTTGCTGCATATTTGTATATGTAAATGGAAATATTTTTACGTTGTTGCGCCGTCGGTGAAAATTTATGTCTTTTATTTTATATACACTGCAGTATTTTATTGCATACAATTGATGCCATCAAAAAAATTTATACAATTCAAAAGCAGAAAAATGGTCCGTGAAATATTGCTGATTGTATCGTGAGATGTTAATTCATTGGTGGTATATATACCAATGGAAAATGAAATGATTATTAATTTTGTGTCGAATTAGTAGAAAAATGTGATTGAGATTGTCTGAGAGTGAGGAAATAATTCAGTTAATGTTTATATTTGTTCATTTTTTTTCTCTTTTATTCAGAATTGTAACAACTAATGATAAATTAAAAATTTTTTTTCGCAATTGAATTAATACAGAGATTGATGTTAATCAGCGGAGAAAAAATATTTATACATAACATAAATATGTTTATTTTCAATAACTTTCAATATTGTTGCATATTATTATAATTCAATAGCTCCAACTAATGCTGAAGTATAGAAGTCACGTGCATGTATAAATGTATCACGTTTGAACGTGCTACGTAATAATAACTATCAATATTAATTGTATAAGTTCCTGTCTCCCCAAAGCATTAATATATATGACGAACTTTCACCATATGTATATAATATATATTCGATATTAATCTGTTCGTTTCCCCATCACGCCGAGGCATATGGTGTTTCTGACCTTGGCCAGTGCCAATCGAAACGTTCGATTCCAAAACACACCCTCGACTTACTTACTCGACATACCCTGATGCTTCATCATGTACGCATCAGATGTTGCTCGAGGGGTTTTTCCTTTTTACTTTCAGACACCCTTCGGTCAATTAAAGACATTTACATCATGATTATTTTTTCTTTCTATTATTATTCTCATAATTAATTGTTATATGGTATTAATATATACGTACGGAGAGAACTGGATCGTTCAATTTATTAAAACTCCCCTTCAAAATGTGTAAACTACAGATGACAATAATTTATTAAAATGTTTACAGTACGAAATAGACAATTTTGTGTTGATTAATCGTCAGAAAATATCGGTGGATATTGGAAAACTCTATTTATTGAAAAAATATTATGTCAACATAATTTTGAAGGACTTTCTGTTCATTTTAATTATGTTATTTCAATATTTGGTACTGTTATTGTCATGTGAGAATAGTTCCGACATTCAGAGAGAATATAACTAATGAAGTGTCGAACTTTAAACTAAGTGACAATTTAGATCAAAGTTAGAATATGTAATTGATTTAATAACAATTAACTGCGAATGATTGACAATAATATTGACAATCTCAACCGTGGGTATATATTCTCTTGAAAATCAGAGTATATTGTGTCTTCGGCTTTCATTCACCTCAACTGAATCTGCATGTACCTCAATTAAATTGCGGAATCAAATAGTCCCTTCAGTGTATCCGCTGCAATGCAAATGTAGAATTTAGCGTATATAATGCGAAAGAATTCACGCACTAATGAGCAATAATGAACTGTAAATTAAGTTTTGCTTACTAATCTGTTAAAAAAAAAAAAAATATATATGTAGCTCAAAAAATTTAGCAAGTTATTCTTATATGTCATGTACAAAAAATGCGCCTGTAAAAATGATACTCTTCAAGTTCACTTGAAAATTTTTTAGGCATAAATAGGTTCGAACCTGGTTTTTGATAAATATCACTGGATTCAAAATTGGAGAAATGCATCGATTGGTGATTAAAAAAAAATTAATATTCAAACGTTAAAGGGTTACATACGTCCAACGGCGAGAAAAATGCGTATAAAAAAAAAATTTTATTTAGTGGGGACAACAATAGAAATTAATAAAAATAAATAGTATACAATGTTTATTGGCATTTATACATTATAAAAAAATTTATTACACTTTATTTTTACACAGATTACTTTATGAAAATTCGTTTTTTTTTGAAAATGCTTTTTCCGACACAGTCTTGCATGATAACTTATAAACCTTCTAATATTTTTTGGTGCGATTTTTTTTTTGAATATTGGGAATCGATTTTTTTTATGGTGTGTCGAGCCGGATTTTCAATATTTTGATATATAAGTTTTATGAAAATAATTAAAGTGTAAAGTTATGACGCAATACTTTTATTTTAAACTGCCATAAAATGCAAATTTGTCGAGATTCAAAATTCCGGCTCGACATACTATAAAGATAACGATTTCCAATATTTTAAAAACATCACATCAACAAATATTAAAAAATGTATGAGTCATCATACTATTTTCAAGAAAAACGCGTTTAAATGTTTAAATCTAACAAACAAAGGACAGGTATCTGCACGCACCAATCTCTCGTCGGACAGTCACTTTTTCTACGTTAATTTTGGATCTATGGAAAATTTTTGCAATCGACTTCCGCAGAAATAAGCCTAAAACTATTAGATCCACAATTTTGCTCCCGCCGTTTTTTTTAAGTACCCAATATCCTTCTTTCTGGATCATTCCCAGATCTTTTAGGCGTTTCGAAATTGCTTGCTCACTGACTCCCAATGATTCTGCTAATTCTTCTTGTGTTTGACACGAATCTTCACAAAGAATCGCCTCCAATTCTGCATCGTCAAAAACTTTTTCCCTTCCACTACTATGCCCGTCTTCAACAGTAAAATCACCGTTCTTGAAACGTTGGAACTACTCCCGACACGTTCTAGTCATGTGATGAAGTCACTAATAGTGGCTTCACCATAAGTACTAGAGATAATCCGGTGAGCCTCACCCACAGATTTTTTCATGTTAAAATAAAAAAGTAATACTTCCCGCAAATGACGAGAATTCGGTTTGAATTCGGACATATTTAATTTAAAAAAATGTTATGATGCAAACACAAATTAACTTATATTAACGTAGGGTTATTTTTACAAATGTCAAAACAAAATGTTCGACATCTGTGATTAATTTATTTCAACTACTACTAACTACTACAGCCATCTTTTGGAAAATGACGGGAGCAAAGTTGTAGACCTAATATACAGAAGAACAATCTGATAAAAAAAAATCGATTTTTTGAAAATTCTGGACGTATATAACTTCTTAAGTGGAAGATTCGTTCGCAATACTGCGAACATGGTATATTTTTCGTTAGAAATTCAATGTTACAGTAGTATATAACAGCTTTTGTAAGCTTTTGTTCGCTTTTGTTCTGTACCACATTAGATTTTCCTACCTTCAGCGATAGCATAATGACGCGGCGGGTCAAATTAGCAGAAGACGAATAAAATTTAAAGACAAATACCCAAGGTATATTCTGCGGCCGTTTAAATATATCAAATATATACATGAATATTACAAATTATGGAAGGATAAAAAAAAAATTAATTAAAAATTCATCAAAGTCGTGAATTTCACATAACTCTTTATGACGATGCTATTATGCAATTTTTATTTCATACTATAATAAACTAATTACAATCATGAGCGTACACTTTGGTATAATCTCTTCCAAAAGTACAATAAATAATTATTAATCACTATATACAATATAAAATCGTTTCGATTTTATTTTTTTTTCCTTTTTCCCTGTTCTTCTCAAGTTCATTACAAACGTGTCAGACAAATGGGACACATGATCTATATATAGGACATTGCACCCTTCACCCTAAGTCGTTCGTTAATGTCACACACTATAGCGGACATTTTTCTCTTTTTCGCTCTTCCATTCTTTTATTCTGCCTTTCATTGTTTCGCTTTCCATCAGCTTCTACCGAAAAGACTGAACTATATTATCTAAATTCCATCGTAAATTTCACACGCGCACACTGTATTTCCTCTCGCAATCGTCGAGCGATTCAACGGCGCAATGTATTCGGTCCAGAACTCTATATACCCTCTCGCGAGTATACATACACGAATATACATATATACATATATATAAAAGTGTACAAGGTGGCTTTCATAGTATAGGGAATCACGTTCGTATACCTTAAGACTCCCGACAGGTCGTTCAATCCTTCGCCGAGGCCTGAGGTTAAGAAGCAATTCCCGAGCGATGAATTTATGGCTGCTCGGGATTAGCGCGCTCGGGAGCAATAAAAGTCATGTGGCTTTCGCTCTTTTCCTTCATCTTTCTCTCTTTCTACTATATATGTATATATGTAGTACTCTCATTTCTCTCCTCTGTTTTCCTTCTTATTTTTTTTATCTTCTTGTACTGTATATGTGTACGTTTATTTTGTGTTCTATTGCTTTTTTTTTTCATCTTTCTTCTCCACATCGTTTCTCTTATTTTTGGTGTTCACTTTTTTCTATTTCTTCCCTCTCACTCTTCCCCTGTATATACATAGTTACATCTGCCATCTACTTTCATCTTTGTCCCGTGTGGGTAAGTCAAGAGAATACCGGTAAAGATTTCAACCGAAATAGGGGTTGTGAAGTCAAGTGTAGAAATAAAATGAAAGAGAATTTTTATTGATTTATTTATTTATTATTATTAATATTGTTATTACTATTCTCTTTCTATTTTTTTTCTGCTTTTTTCATTATAGAAATTGTGGGGGAGTGCATTTGTATTGAAAATTATTCTCGTTGGTTTGGTGATAATCTGATGATCAATGCGACAGTGAAGATTGAGCGAAATAACATACAGAAATTTTTCGGGATAATACGATGGAACTTATTGAATTTTGGATTTGTATGTAGGATACACGGAGCGTCTTCAGCCTCACTGTTTCACGACCCCATGCTCGTTGTGAATCATCAGATTCGTGATATAGAAATGAGAAAAAAAAAGTGAAATAAAGGATAAAAAAGAGAATTAAATCCTGGAAGAAAAAAAAATGACCGGTTTCATGTCACGCCTTCAAATGCGCTCTCAAAACTGATTTTATTCGATTTCGAAGCGCGAAAGTGTCAGATGAACACGAGGGAGAAAAAGAGACGGGAAGAGAAAAAGGACGATGAGATTAATGATCGAGATTCGTTTCTCCCTCTACTCCGCTCGTCGAATTCCGCGTTCGAATCTCGTTCATTTCATTCATTCTCTCGGATAATCCTTTTTCACCCTTATTTCATTCCCATTTCCATTCTTCCCCCCTCGCTTCATCTCTCTTTTCACTTCCTATGTTACTTTTTGTTCGCTTTATTGGCTTTAGTGGCTCGACCATGCTCGGGCAGAATATAATGTGAAGAGAAGCGAATGGAACACAGAGAACGATGGGCAGAGAGAGAAAGAGAGAGGGACAGACCAAGAGAGGGGAGGGGGAGGAGACAAAGCGGAATGTGTCGCTAACGCAATAACATTTCAATTCGAGGACGGAAATTGCCAAAGGGCATTCTATTGCTTACTACCGTACTCTTTCTATGTTCCATCCATTCGCGCAATAGGGTAGACTTCATCCCGTAGTGAATCTCCTTCATCTATTTCATAAATACCTGTAATATACATATATATGTAAATATTTTTGCTTTAACATTCTTCGTAAATTTGCATTATTATCTTATTTTCATAATGAATATTTGCGGTGGTTGAATTCTTTGATTTAGGTATTTGAACAATGTTATAATGAATATGAAATAGTCCACATTAATATCATTTAAATATAACAATAGTAATAAATATTGATGAAAAGTAATGAGAATTACTGTGGCTGTATTAAATTGTAATAATTTATGTTTCATCAAATGAAAAAATGTTTTATCTTTAGTGCAATATAAAGAAACTATTATTTTGTAATAATAGCGTTTGCATATATTGGTCAATAAGTAGCGAAATTAGTACGAAATATTTTATATATATTTATTGATGAAGTTTGGAGATATATACCTACAATAATAGTAAGTGTATGAATATAGAAAAGTAATGGGGGTATTGTGTTCATATCATTTTCATATTCTCACATAGAATTACAGACATTGAGTCATTAATATGAGATTGATGAATTATTTTATCATTAATCTGTTTCGATTGTAAATATTCGTGTTTAACAGTCATTGATTTATACATAATTATAAGTGTTTTCCGTCAGTAAGCGTCAAAACAAAACCGCCAAAATACGCTTGAATATTCATGTGCCATTCACATGAATCGATTATGAAATATACTAGTATTATATACACAGAGGATATCACACCAAAAATAATGAACAATAATGATCGGAAATGATGCGTTATATATATGAATATCAAATGGTGGTAATGTTAAATAAACACCAAAAAATATCATGTTTCACAAAGTATTTTTATTTCTCCTTCCATGGCGACCGTCAAAAATCGAATCACCGACCGATATTGCTCTCTTTCCACTTTTCTAAACTCTGCAAACACGTCCACTTCCACAGGCGGTCAACATGAAACTGTGGGTCCCCGATTGGGCTGAAAGTTCAACAGTAGTCGTCTACGAGAATGTTCTACACGACAGTAAATTTTTTTTTGCGATTGCGGCTCATTCGGGCGGTGAGGCTAAGTACTTATCGGACCGCCGTCGTATATATATACATACAGGCGTACGTTGAATAATGAGGAATGATTAATTATTTTGGTAAACATCACGTACAGATACAACAGTTTACTATATAGTTGTGTAAATATTATACATATGCGTATACGTGTATGTACACATTACTTGCAATGCACATAGAATAATGCAGTTATATTCGACGTCGTACTTGAAGTACGCACGAGGGATTCAATGTGCGCGGCCGTGTAATTGGAGATTGGAAGCACTCAATGGTCGTATGATCCGATATCATGACATAGAAACGTATATACCTAAATTCCAAATAATTGCATTCACTATTGTATGTAATTATCGCTCCAATTTTAATTTGTTTACACGCGTATGCGAAACATCCAATACACAAATATAATAAATAATATATCATAAAATATATAATTTATTTAATATATATATAATATAATAAGAATAGAATTTTAACATGGCTTTTATTAGACAATATATGTGAACTACAAAGTGAAAATTAATTGTTTTGTACACGGAGGATTGTATTGAGAAATAATAAATAGTTTATGTTGTGGGAACACGATTTATCGAATAATATAAATATATGTGAAGATTTTTCATTTTACCGTTTCAATAATATAGAGGAATAATTTCTACAATGTAAATAGTAATATACGTATGCCGAGTTTGTATTCATTTTATATATTTTATTTATTTGTGGTATTTTAAAAAATACATAGTTATAGAAGATGAAAAATTACTATCAATTATGATAATAATTGATTCGGACTCATAACATAAACTTTCA
Organism: Galerucella tenella; assembly: GCA_910591685.1. Taxonomy (NCBI): domain Eukaryota; kingdom Metazoa; phylum Arthropoda; class Insecta; order Coleoptera; family Chrysomelidae; genus Galerucella; species Galerucella tenella. Next base: position 15,139 of record CAJUYH010003065.1, read on the forward strand.
TGTATAAAAATATTTTTAACAGTTATGTTATTAATTTTGATATGGAAATGGTTCATAAACTAACTCAATTAATTATGTGTGAATTTTAATATTCTACTGTTTGTTATTTGATTAAGAATATTAAAATATACAAAAAATGGAAACAATAGGAGATGTGATCTTGAAGAAAGTTGTAAACAAGAAGTATAAGTTGTGTTCAATTAAAGTTAAACAATTGGAACATGTTATATCATAACAATTTTCACTAAGAGTAACTATATAGATATTGCGTTCGAAAAAATAATGTTGTTTCAACTGTAAATCTTTTCAAACTGTCTCTACACATTAGATTAGAAATAAAGATTATGACAATCGGATAAGTACTTTTGATTCAATGGCGGTACACAAAAATATTTCATAAATTAATAAAAGTGCAATAATCTATAATCCACAATAAAATGATTTGAAATCTCCTTCAGAATCTTAAGTATGGGATTTAGCTGTGAAAAGTTACTACATTGACGTATAAATTTTTCCTTATATTTATCTGTTCAAAGATTCCATGTTTTACTGGAAAAAATTGAGTTGAGAAAACTGCTCATTTTATTTTTTGGGTAGGAATAAAATACATTTGCAAATTCACAAAAAGCTATTTTGCATGAATTATTTCATTGAAATCCTCCTGCCCCAAGAAGAACAACATCTCTTTGTATATACAATTTTTACCAGTAACAATTAAATCGTAAACTGATGTATAGAAAAATTTTAAACAAAATTTGATTATTTTTACAGTAACTTTGGGAGTTTTTTGGGCACTTTTATTCTGCTTTATCACAATATTAATACAATAATCTACCAGACTATACACTAGATATCGTTACTAACTAAGAATTGTATCTCTTTTCAAACATCATTTACATTTATATTAAAACGACACTTTAAATTCATTTTCGAATGATTTAACTAACGCCCAATATCGACAGTCACTCGATCTACTAACATGATTGTCTAATGATACTTCCATTAATCATGTTATCTTCTGTATAATTAAAAATGAACAAATCAAAAATAAGCAAACAATCTTTCACTATTGATTAATTCATAAAGATATATCAAAGCTCTGTAGAAGAGTCTAAGTCTCATAGATCTAAACTTAAATATATCTATATAGGTATATTTAAGTATACAGTCTTATCGTTTTTTGGACATAGTCGTTATAGAATGGCTGCTTTCTAAGTAAGATGGCAAATAAGTCTTTTATTATATCAAAGCTAGGAGAAATTAAGTGCCAGAGCGTTGGAGATGAGGAAGTAGACATATGTATAAGTATATATATACCTATATATCTTTATACAATAGCGGCACAAAAAACATGAGTTGGTAGAGGATTGAGCAGGCTGAGTAAGCAAGAAAATCCGTAATTGCACTGGCATTCTGCTATGTAGCAATTAATATGTATACATACATATATATATCTACGCTTCCATTTTATATATATATATACATATATATGTATGTATATATGTATCTACTTTGGAGTTTAATTAATGCGACACACTTTTTCAGAAGTGCATAGCACTACCTTTTCATTCGAATCTATATCTCTCACTCTGTACAGAAGCGTTTCTTTTTATTTTTTTGTTTCCTTCTTTTATTACCCATCCGAATTTACAGTGATATTTACATGATATCTATCTAGCAAAAGGAAATACCTTTATACATAGTAATGTATAATGTAATGTCTGTGTGCAATTTTTATATTTCTCATTTATTGAGAAAAATGCGAGTTAATAGCTTTCAGAAAATTTGATACCAATTTATACATTCATTATGTTTATAAATGTTTGCTTATATTTACTCATAAAAATTCTTTTGAGATTCATGAATTTGTTTCAATTTAAAAAGCAATATGCGAAACTGAAAAAAATTCATTTACTATTTATTATTCTGGATGAAAGATCTAGCACCAATTAGCCACGTATCACTTTATTAAATTAAAATGATCAAAGTTGCAAGCAGTTAATATGAAGATATATAAATAAATTTATTAACTGAAGAAATTTAATATATCTATTTACTCGTTCAATATTACTCTCTACACTCACTCAATTTTATATTAAAAATTCACGATATTCAAATAGTATCTCAAAACCATTGTTAGACACTGACAAGAACAAATGTGTAAATATCAAAAACTACTGCGGCCGCAATCTAAAGTGCACTTTGAAAAACACTGTATCCATCAGTATTTACACAACGGTCTTTGGTAATTGTCATATTATTTTTCATCGCTGTCATCGTTCTACGTGAACACACTATTTCAACACAGTAATTGTTCGGCTAACATTTTTTGCTATGTAATAAAATTTTTAATATATCCATCATCATGCAATTGTCGGTGGACGCTGACAGATGAAATATGAACGTGTACATGACAATCAAGCGACTCGTTGGAATGTTTGTCACGATATATAATCGGAAAGTAAATACGGATAGCCAGGACAATATAGAGCTATATATATATATATATTTATATATACCTAACCCGTTGCTCTTGCCACACATCATGAACGGGCGCACTCCGAATGATTCACGAGAATCATTTAGCTCCAGTCCATTCTCTTCCATTCTCTCTGCTTGCATATATGTATATATATATAGCTAACGCCAAACACATTTGTAATATCTTCAAAAGCTTCGAGTTACTGCGCTACGAATGATCGGTATATACTTGGTTATGATCCAATACTCGCGACTAAATGCATCTCTATAGCTATACAATCATCATCACTGTCTCGGACTCAGATTAATCTAGTTATCTATTCCTCTATCTGTCGAGCCATTTCTGTCCCCCATTCACTTCCTCACTTTCGCTCTTTCTCTTTCACTCATTCCCCGTCTCCCGGTTTCCCTTTCACAAAGTTAATCCATCGAGGATCGTAAATTTCATGAGCTTGTGACCGACTCAAAAGTGCCATTGGCGGTACACTTGAATGGAATTATCGCTGGAATTCAACAATAATTGTTTGATTATTTTTATATTGATTTTCATTTTGTAATGAATATTTTTTTTTCTTTTACATATTTACGTGTTTAGATGATTTATTTCGGTTATTGGATATAGAATGATGACTATGTTGTGATGAAAATTTTTTTTTGATGTTTGTGTTGGTGAAAAAAGTGAAATATATTAATGAAATAGGAAAAATCTTGTCAAGTATTGCAATAAATAAATGTCAAATTTTATATTTGATCAAATGCTAGTCGATAGATTTTTCGATTATAAATCGATACATAACTATTTGATATTTAAGTGTTGATAAAGAATTTGTAATGACTGAATTTTGTTTGCAATGTGCCTTGAACGCTTTGACAACGTCTTTGGCAATAAATATCAAGCACGTGTTCTTTTCATTTTCTTTCGATACGGACTTCATGAGACTATTTTGGATATCGTCACTTTTTTGTAATTCTGATAGATTATATAATTATAAAGACCTTTTGTAATCCGTCAAAATTACAAAATATTTGTACTGTAATATTTAATATATAATTCGCGTTAATTGATTTTCATTATTTTTCCTATTAACACAGTTTGCTTTTAAACATCTCAATATTTACCTACCCACGCATACATACACATATATACTCGTACATATACGAATGTACATTTTAATCAAGACTCACCTTTTTTCTAAAAATATACACTATCATTTTACCTTTTATTTATGCAGAATATTTTCCAAACATTATTTACAAAGAAAAAAAAAGAAAAAAAGGAGGCAAAGTAAAATTTCCCAATCGTTTATTAACGAAATACATTTTATCTCTTGCCATTGCGAAATGATAAGGAGGGAAAAAACATAAAATGAATGATGAAAAGAAAAAAAAATAATACACGAATAATAAAAATAAAAATTAAATCTTTATTAATAGAGACATCGATCGACGCGAGCACTTGCCGCGAGGGATGATAATATACACGGTGAGGGTGACCTGAGTTGTCAGTTCGCCCTCAATCCTCTGCTTTTGTCTTCCTCTTCATATACCAAGCTTCACCTCTCGTCTCCATTTTCTATTCCTCCGGGCCGCGTGATGGTGTGCCGTCTGCTCTTGGCCCTTCGGCAAATTCCAACCGATAAAGGGGCGACGGATCATCTCTAGGATTAGACATACATATATTTATATCTGTATGTACATATATATAAGTATTTGTCTTCGTTGCTCTTGATAGAATTGAGGAAAATGCCTCGGGGCACGTGGCATCCAACATCCCAGTCGCTTTTTTTTTTTTTTTTCGCCCCTTTATATACCCGTCGTGAATAATTTCTCTCTGGTATAGGTACATCACCCATAACCACACCCACAGAGACAATGCGTTGAATAAAAATATATTTTCAATAAACATTTTTTTTTTTTTGATATTGTCTTTTATTTATTTTTTTACTTCTTCATGAATCTGAACATTACATGTCAAATTAATAAATTTTATTTATAGGACAAAGTATTGATTTAAAACGTAAACAAATATATATATATATATATATTTTGTACATGAGAAAAATAATTAAGTTGTAAAGATTAAAGATACAGTATAAAACTGAAAAAATATTTGACTTTTCATTACGTAGTGATTAGACAGTTTTGATTCCGTCTGATTGTTCGAAGGCCAAAATAAAGCATACAATCGCGTTTTTGTACAATAATAAATGGGTAAATGGATAAAAAAAGTGAATATTAATATTTCTTGAAACTTCATCATCAATAATATGACAAAATTTAGTGTGTATGAATATCAAGTACATGAAAAACGTACTTTTTTAGCTGCTGTCCGAATAGATATCATTCATATATGGTGGAAGTATGGTGCAAAATTGTCCAAAAAACAAAAAAATTGGAAATTTATAAGGAGTTTATTGTTATCCACCTTATAATAAATTGTTTTATTAAATTTTGTTTTGACTTCCGCTTCGACGTAAAATGTCAATATGCGTTGTTGGAGGAAATACATTCATTATATTGGGACGAAGAAAATATATGCTCGATCATCTCACGAGTAGCTTCATAAAAAAGTCTGAACTTTTGTACATTGCATAGGAATGTTTGGGATATCATTAATTCCTATGGGACATTTCAATACGACTTTTATATCGTGCGATAATGACGTTTATATCTATTGTGGGAAAATTACATATACTAATGCGTACATTCCATTCCGATGATGCGTCACCTATGTTAACAAATCTTTTTATCTAATATCTTCTATTATAATATAATGTTTTCTTCATAAATGTATATATATATAGATATATAATACATATTGAACCATTATATATTATTTTTCTTCATTATTCAAATTACTCAAATGGTTCATAGAATTAATAAAACAATCGTGATGATAAGTACCATGCGAGTCGATTTGCCTAAATTGTTTTTTTCATAACATTATCTATATTTTATTATAGTGAGTAAAATGTAAAGTAAAAGACGAAATTAATGGTCATTTTTATGAGATATTTTTGTGGTGGTTTATTCAATAAGGACTGTGCCATATACGTATACAAACATGTATATATATATGTATATATATATATATATATATATAAAGTTTAAAACACTGCTGTTACATGGTGTAACGTTTTATCTCTTATATATACGAGATGTCGTTTTATAACTTTGCACACGTGTCTCCAATATCGTTCACTTTCACGTTGCGACAAAGATTATAAGCACACAGTGCATGTGGCATTATTTGTATAAATAATAGTTCCATATACGACTGGATAATCTTCCAATTTTACTTTTTATATTATTAATTTGTTTATTTTATAAATTTATTCGACGAGTTTAAATTATATAGATGTATGCACCACACCAAACATCTGGTGATGTAGCAGAGGTATAAGATCAAGTTGCCTATGTGTATTTGTCTGCGCAAATTTTCCTATTTTATATTTGAAAAGGGATATGTGATACTTTTATTCGAGGAATCTGAATTTTACGCTTAACTCTGCATACGTGTATATATATATATATACACACACAGTCGCTTGGGTATGTGCCGAAGAATTTCATTTCCTGTGACTCTTCCATAGCTTTCATCTGTATACATTCGCTATGTACATATATAAATGTGTACTTTTTTTATTTAAAGTTTTGTTTATATCCATATAATGAAAGGCAAAAATAGCAGTTGATTTTATTTTGAACAAAATATATCGAGATTGGCTGCATCCTTTTCAGAATATAATCACGAAGAATAAATTAGTCATAAAAATCCATAGTAATTTTGTACAATAGATTAGATAGTCAAAGATTTCTGATATTCGATGAATGTGAAAAATTCTATGTGAATTTTTATTACAAACATATACATATCCATAAATTCTTCGCATTTATCTCTCACGATTCCGTAGAGTCTTCTGTAGAAAGAAACAAGAGTATATTTTTCTGTGAAATATAGCAGTTCATAATAGAAAATAAATAATTTGACAAGCGAATGACATTCATCCAATATTTTTCTTGCTTTTTTTCTTTTTTTCACAATAGTTAAACGAGTACTCAACTAGAATGTTTGGAAGAAATTATTGAACAAACATATGAATGTTATGATAACTCGAAAAAAAGAATATTTAATCTATATAATTTTTAAACTATGGTGTACTTATAAATCTTATATTTATTGTAAGAATGGAAGACATATGTGAATGCAATACAGAAGTCAATTATTGCGTTGAGAAGTCGATTTATTATGCAATAATTTGAATACAAATTGACAGACAAACACGTAACGGTTTTAGGATGTGTTATTTTCAGATTTATGAGTTTCATAAAATGCAGAATTAGTTTCAAAATTAGCAATTCTAACATTGCAGCCAATATCAATGTCTATTTCTATCATCTTTACATGAATTTATAATGATAAAAAAAAGTGAATAGATGTCTCACATTGATGAAAGCCAAGTCAAATTTATATTTATAGTTATTTATGTATTTGAGATATAAAAACTGTAGAGTTACAATTTCAGCAACGTCGTATTCGTTATTGTTAGTAAGATGTAACTCGATCTAAAAAACAAAACCAATAAGTATTGTATTGAATAAATAAATATTATCGTTAATATTCCATTTTAGTTTGTCAAAAAAAATCATTATTACTAAAATTACTGAAATTATACATTATTATTAAAATTCATTATACCATATAGAATAATGATGTTTCTAATCGAGAAAAGAACTGTTACTTTATTTTAGTTTATATTTACATTATTTATGTTTATTTAGACAATGAAGTGCTACTATTTATCTGTTTGACAAATAATAAAAAAAAAAAACGATATTATTTATTTCTGAAAGATTCAACAAAAAACGTGTGACGGATTTTTTAAAAGTGAAAGAAAGTAATTATTTTTTTTATCTCTTCGCTTTTTAGCACTCGACCACATTCCATTATTTATTACCCAACCATAAATCACCAGCTCCTTATATCCAACATCATTTTGTTCCTCAGGCAACCCCTCCAACAATAATACACATAATCTTTTTCTTACACGACATCAATTTGCTGTGCACACTTTTAAATTCCACAATTACATATAAATCACACATTCCACACGCCACTATATATCTCAATATATAAAAGCACAAATAATTCTCACCGCGAAAAATAATCTCGTAACGACATATATACCAAGAACATACCATTGAATTTCCCACATCAACACATTTCTTTATACAAGGAAATCATACTTAGCAATTTTTTTTTTTTCAATACAGAAATACCAAAAAAATATCGAGGCATGTAGGCTCATTCGGTATTTTGGTACGCTCCCTAAAATGGTTCATTATATATATATGTCGGAGTGAAATAGCGAAATGTCGAATTTGATTAAATGTCTTGTTATTTAAATAACTAAAGTTAATTAACCAAATTACGGAAAATTTTGTGCAATTTTTAGTTTAAATTTTAAAAAAATATTATATTGCAAGAGCACATACTACTTAGCAAGGTTTATTGGCATGAGTGACGCATGTCAATCCGTCATCAAAATGGAATGTACGTCATTCGTATATGCAATTCTTCCACAATAGATATAAACGTCATTTTCTCACAATCTAAAAGTCGTATCGAAATGTACTATAGCAATTAATGATCCCCTGAACATTCGTATGCAATGTACAACAGTTCAGACTTTTTTGTCAAGCCACTACTGAGATGACCAAGCTTATATTATTTTCGTCTCAATATAATGTGTGTAATTTCCTAAAATAAAATTTGGTATAACAATTTTGTATCAGTTTGGTAAACAATAAAATCTCTATAAATTTTTTATTTTTTTATTCCAGCCATTTTCAAAATACTTCCACTATCTATATATGACAAATATCTATCCAGACAGCAGCCGAAAAAACACTTTTTTCATGTACATGATCTTCAGAAATTTTACATTTCTTTTCATATGATTGAAGATGACGTTTCAGGAAATATTAACATTCACTGTATTTATTGTAGAAAAATGCGATTATAAAACTCACTGCTTGATAATAAGTAAAAAAAAAAAATCTCAAATTCGAATAATCAACTTTGTATTTTGCAACCTAATATTCGTAAAAGGCAATTTTGACATGTACGATTGACATTTGCATCGGGGATGTCGCAGACAACGGCCTTAAATATCCCCTACAATCCCCTCCACATATTTATAGCCGTACTCATACACACACATATTCATACATATGCAAATGTATATATCTATACATACATCATTCATATCATCCTTCTCATTGGCGTGACAACTACAGTCTCGTCAGCAACTCGCTCAAATTCTACGCACATACACAAACTGTCGTTGGAGCGGTATAAAGATTGAGCACCACTGCATGACGTAGTCTCAACGGAGATTGGTCGATGGTAATGTCACGTGGGTTGTGTGCTACCCCATCTCATGAGGGGATGGTTAGAAACGTCACAACGATGAATAGAAGGGTGTGAGGGCGGTCTATATATGCATGCACATACACATAGAGACAGGCTTATAATTTAAACGGATAGAAGTGGGATAAAGATGGAGAAAGCATGATGTAGGTGTAGGGGGAGCCGATAGCGAGTACGTCAAAGTGCAAGGGATGAAGTGAGAGGAAGTGAAAGAGGTATATATATATATATGTGTGTGTATATAGGACGTAGGGAAAATGAACGATGAAGCAGGCCGGGGTTGGTATAAGTGTGTTGGATGCGCACGCGAGAGAGAAAAGTGACTGGGATGGAGCAGTGTCCATGTGCGATAGTGTGTCTATGTGTGTAGGTGTGTTGTGTGTGGGCGAGAGTTGTGTTAGAGAAGTGGGAAGGAAGAGGGCGCTGATGTAGCCTGCTCGCCAGTCACTGCGACGCCCGCGACGCCTGAACGTCTCCGGGGTTTTATTGGTCCGTTTTTCTTGCGGAGAAACGAGCGACTCACGTACTTATACTCTATATCCCCTTCACATTGGGCTTCTTCTTCATGAGTGAGATATTGCGCAAACTGGCGCAAGCAAAATCTTCTGCGGAATAGCCACACGATATATATATAGATATATATACATATGTATATACATATTTTTATATTTTTGTAATATAAAGATATATATGTATATATATATATGTAACGTATTTTTATATTAACTTAACCAATTATTGTAGGAAAAAGGTCAATGGCTACTACAATTAAGTAGTTTTCTACTCTTAGTTCTGCGTGAAAATTCACTTTTTTTTTTAACTTCAAAACTATTCTTCAGTGGAATGCTGTTTATATCATGTGACATTTGACGAGATTAGATTTCTCGATAATTGTTTTATTCAATAATTGGAAACGAATGAAAACCAAATACGGTTTTCTTCTTATACGTACTTGTTTATATAAATGGTAGATTTAAATGGCGAGTGGTTGAGTTGATAGAAAATACGCTATATATATTTATATCATATATACATGTGTATACGTAATTCTTCATTATCACTTTGATCGAAAAAACAAATAAACAACAATATATTCAAATACGTCATTTGACATATTATCTTTGTATATGAATAAAAATTGTGGACAAGCAATTACGGAAAGTTGTCGTGTAATTGCGGTTTGTTGAAAGAAATGATAGACAAAATTCAATTTTTCTTCTTATTCTTTTAACGTGTTCAATGTGCGGTGAAGCAAAAAACTCCTAGACGAAAAAATATCATAGAGAATAAATTAAATTGCTGCAATTTTATGGCAAACGAAAATTGATGATTTTTAATTGAATGGACTTGATAGTGATAGCGATTTAGATGGATATATAAAATAAAAAGTTTTTGGTATAATAGTGTAGATTGTGGCGATGAGTTAACTTCAATCTGAGTTATATAAAAAGTAACGGTTTATTTCGAGAGAGACAGGAAGTAAGAGACTGGGACAGATATAGAGCGAGAGCAGTATAGTTTGAGCGGGTCAGGAATACATATCGGATATACGTGATACGTGAATTTTTTTTTATTTCTTTTTCTTTATTTTTTTTTTCTGGTGTCGCGCGAAAAAGTTCGGGAGTGAATCTCGCAATAGCACGATGGTACTGCACGGGACAAATCGTAAGTGCTTTTTTTTTTATTCGCCTGTTTATTAGTGTCCATATAACACATAAATATATCTATACGTTGATATATATTAATACATGAACAGAATAAATATTATTACTAATATTGTGAATATTAATATTAATATTCACAGAATTTGATTATAATCAATAACCTTTTAAAAATTTTGTTGAATGAAATTACTAAAATATGTAGGAGTTTATTTTTCTCCCATTTTTTGTTTCTATTTTTGTGCAGTAGGTTCTGTGTTTTAGAATAATCATGCAAAGTACAATTGCAAATGTAATGGAAGTATTTCGCGTTAGATAAAATATATTGTCGCACTTGAAGTTCCACCTTTCTCATTATACCAACAATACCACGGCCACGCGACCCTGACCAGGCTCACGAATGCAAATGTGGGAGCACTAATAAAAATGAGGGAGAAAAAAAAATAATACGAATAAAAAAGAACAATGAGTCGCGTGACAAGGCACATCTTTGTTCTGTATCATGCACACTTTTATATAGGACTGTAAAACACGCGATAAAACGATTGGTGGATATATTAGCCATTGAGGTTTATCAGTTTGAATTCATAAACATTGTAATCGTCAATCAATTCTCAATATTTATTGTCTCATTCATATCATAAAGAAGAAATGAAAGTAGTAGAGTAGAAATCTACGCCAGTGGATTTCATTCATTATTAGTCTATCATTCCATCAATTTTAATATTTAATGACAGATACAGTACCATGAAAGTTTGTGTGTGTGTAGCTTTACGTTTACCGGCTTCGGTATGTTCCAAATTAATTTACTAATTGAAAACAGAATAGCAATAAGTACCTATAAATGTAATTGAATTGTCATATTGCAATATGTTCGATATTGCTGTATTTTTTACATAGCCAAATTACGCAACGTCAATTACAATTGTTAGATGATCTATGATTTAAATTTACTTCATTTGAAATGGTATCTGTAAAAAAATAAATCCTTGAACTGATTCAAGATCAACTGCGTTTATTGCATTTTTTTTTGGCAACTCTGCAATTCTAAAGAATTGGCGTTTCAGATTTCGAAACCAAATGTAATATTATCGTCTTTCAATTATTTTATCTATTTACACGACCAAATTCTCAGGTTAATAATTATTTTATCGTCATGACTCGATTTCATAGCAAGGTCTCTTTTCGTAGATTGCATCACTCATTATGTCAATAACACTTGCAATAATTTTTGAAATCTCAACAATAAATATGATCCAGTAAATCCTATGAGCTGTATAAAATACCAATAGGACATTTTCCCAGCATATATACAAAGAAGAATTCACAACAGTAAGATTTATAACAAAAAATATATTCGTCATCGGTAAGATTACCAAATACAATTGATAATCTTCAAAAAAATATCTCGACGAATAAAAATTACTTGACAATTTGTAAAATTCTCACTGTTCATATTTCATATGAATCATTGGGTAAATTTTTAATGTTCAATGTTGTAAAATGAACTGGGCAGTGTCAATATATACCTCATCAATTCACAATCCAATATTCGCCTTCTACATTCTTCTTCATTAGCTCATACGTTCTTCCAAATTAAATAACGTTGCAATAAATAATAAATAAATTTAATAAAGTAAATTTACCTTAATGAGTAGATGAAATCTATGTGAAAATTGTCTGACAGAGAGACAAGTTTATTTCCATTAGCGCAGGAGAAAATTGTACAGACACACACACACACACATATATATATATATATCTATATATATATATACATATCCATTCATATATACGAAGGTACATATGTGTATGTAAGGGTGAATGCGATAGTTATTTATATGTTTGTATATAGGGGATATGAAACTGTCAACTTCTTGCATCACGTAACACTACGACAGTATATTGTAACACTACGACAGAGTTGTAGAGGCGAATCGTACTTTATGGTCTGCAATTATTGAAACGAGCGTTATATATATATATATATATATATATGTGGTTGTGTGTGTAGGAGAAAGTTAAGTCAAGGTTTTCTATAAAGGTGTATACGATGATATACCAAAGGACAACAGCAGGGTGCATTGCAAACTAGTGGATGAGAATTGAGAGAAAGAGCTTTATAGACGTGGAAGAGGGTGGCTCGTAAAACTACCATCGCTGTGGAGCAACCTTCGCATGCCTCAATGCATTAGCTAATTGTTACTGCGATACACGCAATTTGTACAATTTGTCCCACATGTGCGGAAAAAGAGGGAGGAGGAGAGAGACAGGGTGAGAGAAAGTGGGCGAGAAATACGATGTGAATGATTGAGAAGGATAAAATGTAAAAGAAAAGTGCAATGGATCACTTTCAGCTTCATGTTGTGATATCGGTTGACTATCCAGTTTTTAAATACAAAAAAATTAATTAGATTTTATTATGTATTTTTATTCATTCATTATTGTATGTTAATGTTAAACTTTCATAAAATAGATTTTTTTTCATCTCTCTCTCTATTTTTTTTTTATGTCATAAATAAAAAGTTGTATTCATACGCGTATATTTTTCAAGTCCTCGCTAGATCTCATTATTTTTAATGAGAGCAGCTATTGCAATTGTTTCCAATGAACAGATGAGAATATATGAATGTATATATGCATACATACATTTGCTATATTATGGCAGATCATTATTTTAAATATATATACATATATACGATTAAAAGAATTAGTGAATAAATGTTTTTTGTGTATGCAAATATTCTTTGAACGAAATGCATTTTTATAAATAAACGTAGATTACAGTGCACTTAACATTATAACTATATATGTTATATGTATGAATCATAAACATGAACGGTCATGTGTTGTTGTTCATAGCAAATTTACTCAATCTCTCTGTTGCTATTTGCAATAGTTTGTGTATATATAGTACAGGAATGATTCTATATCGATTATTATTCAACATTCTTGGTATTAAGTGATCGATAAACAATTATCGTGTTTTATTTGCGACACGAGAGTATCGGTACAATATATTCTATATAAACGACAAACCCCTGTAATCACGCACGTTTGCAAAATATACACTGTTCAAATTTCTATATATATATGTAGATATATGATACATGTGTGTGTTTATATGAATATATAAATATTCTGATGATCTCAGTTTAATCTTGAACATTGATTGGAAAGTAGGGATTAGCACTCGCTTGTACACGAATAATCCTACTATTTATCCCCACTATAATCCTCATAGTCGTAATTATAATCAATATACCATATTTCCTTGTATAATAATGACTCGTGTGTTTAGTACCCTATTGTCGATTGTATTAGTACACTTTTATCGACACATATTTTATTAAACACCTGTTAAAACGATTTTTTACGTGGGTAATTTGCGTAAATGTATTTAACTTTTTATATTAGGACTATGAATAAGTTCTCGCTGTTTACTCAAAGATGGCAGTAGCAGTACTCCGTGCATGGAATTTCGAATAGTAACGCACATGCAAGGAAGTACTGTATCTAACCTTAAATTTCAGTCTATAATAGTTCACTTTAGTGTAAACAAAGTAATTTTTTATTAGTTCTGGAAATATCTACTTTTGTGCCCAATAAAGTGTACTTGCGGGGAATTTCATTGTACTACTTTATTCAAAAAAAATCTGCAGCTGAAGCACATAGAATTCTTGTTGAGACTTATGGTGACAATGCTCTGTCAGATACGACATGCAGAGACTGGTTTCGCTGCTTCAAAAATAATGATTTTGATCTTGAAGATAAAGAATGTTCTGGCGCACCGAAAAAATTTGAAGACAAAGAAATGGAGAAATTACTCGATGAAGATCGAAGACTCGAAGAATACTTTGAATGAAATGTTTTTGTTCCCTATATTTTAAATATAGTTTTTATTTCGTAAAAAAGCAGCGAAAACTTATCCAATGTTCTGATATATTTTATTATGTTACATAAAAACGCATTTTTTTTTCTTTTTAATGAATAAGGTGTATATGCAATTTGTGTCAATTAAGCATGCCAATGTATTATTATTTCGAGAAAATGTCTTGGTACATTAGTGTTTCCATTGTTTTTTTCGAAATATTTTTGATGAAATTAATAATTGACTGTCAAGTGGCCCATCGAGCATTTATAAAATATATAAATATGATTGCGAATATTCAACATGATTTCGATTTAGGACTACAGAGAAATACGTGTTTATCTTTTGTCCAACTCATTTTTGTTTGACATTTTACGTCTATAAAATTTATATTAATTTAGCAAATAATTCGAGTGGTATGATATTGTATGAACGTTTTTCACATATTTTTTATAATGAAATACAGAAAATTTCGCGGTGTAGAATATAATTATTTTTCAAAAGTGATGTATTAAATTTTTTCAAACAATCCAGAAATTTACAATTTATAAAGTAAATTTTCCAATATAAAAAATTGGATTTTATATATTAAAAGATCTTTGTAGTTGGCTTTTTCTTGCAATCTTGATTGGCCATTATCCCCAGTAGAGTTCACGTTGATGTGCGGTTCGTAAAAGTTCCTATAAAATCCTAGTCTTTATAAATTCTATAGAGAATTTTAATTGCTTGGAAATTCTTTTACATATTTCTCAACTTTTATGCAAACATAGATCATTTATTGCCATCCGACAATTTCAAATCGCGTCTTCTAAGCAATAACATCACTCAAAACTGCTACACTTTGTTGAGCATTTATTAAACATTCCGATGAAAATTTCACATTTATAGACGCACTCAACAATAGTATAACTATAATCTTCATTAAATTCCACTTTATCACCTCAGTAAATTTAATAATTCTTAACTCCAATATTTGAATATTAGTCTATGAAATCTGAAGACATTGATTCCTTTTTTCCTTCAGCATACTAAAAATTACGATGTGAAAATAGTAACCTGTACATAGATTTTTTTCATGTTTAAATATTATGTGTCATTAACCTCCGAGCATGGTATCCAATCACTATTTTAACATAGACATTTTGAGTGTTCAATTTGTTTCAATGTATGTTGTAAAACAGTGGCCACCATATAAAACTAGCCGTATAAATATAAATCCAGTAGCGAAAATCCGGACACGTGTGTCACAGCACGTCTACCAGATTACATCAATTCCATAAAAACAAAAATATCGCCTGTGTTATATCCAAGTTGCAATGCACTTAATTAGTTTTAAAGTTGGCGAATGCATTGTACGTCGCCATGTTGTTTGACAGATATACCCGCCTGGAGGTTTAGTATAACCCAAAGTAACATGGTATATATGAGAAGTTGAGTGAGAAAGAAGAGACGAGATATAATGATGACGGGGGATTCGGAGAGAAATAGAGATAGAGGTGGAAAATTGAGAAAGTTGTGGATGTATACGTGTTGCTTCGTGAGATACGTCACACGATGTAATAATAAGTGTCTCGTGTACCCTTTCCTCTTTGCCATCTACATACTCTGACGCTTCTCATTTTCACCCTTTTCGTGTTCACAGATTACACTCACGTATATATTCCAGTCACACCATTGCTATGTGTATATTTATATACGTATCGTCGCACTAATTCCAATGTATTTACATTGGTAGACATGTATATAAATTGCTTTGGCGATATACTTCTATGATAAATAAAAAATATCTTATATTAACACATAGATAAAATATGTAAGTGCGATTCTGATAAATTGTTAGACATTGATGATTATTGAATTGATTGAAATAGTAAATGGTTAATATAATGATAACTTGCGAGTTTTGTACGAAAGCTTTTATTAAGATAATTGATTATTTCTGTCAAACAATATTCATTGATATTTTGAACAAATTCAATTATTTGAAATAAAAATAATTCATTTAACATAAATCTTCATTTTCTGGTATTCAAAAATATCATTATTTTTTATTCCATCATAACTACGACTGCAATTTGAAATTCATATGACATTTAATGTTATAAACAGATTAAAAAAATAGTAAATTACCATATAAAACAGCGACAGGTCCATGAAAGAAATTTAATGATAACTAATAATTCTACATGATATTTATTTCGATATTATAAAAACAGTGTACAATTTTTGCTGTGATGTGTCTTATAAATATTATGTAGTCCAAGTGAATTTTTTATCAAATTTCTATTGTAGAATGATTTCTTTTTTTTTTCAATATTACGTTGATTGGTATGATAAGTGAAAGGTCGTATAGGAGAAAATATTTGGCGTATCAGAGCATTTCCGTCAACCTACATACTCAAAAGCGTCTTCCGGTGGATAGATGTATCAGCACGTAGACACATATATAGACCGAACGTACACCCGGATGTTCTGCCAACTCAGAAGAAATATTACTTGAACATATACTCATGCATATTGTACACTATGATTCAGCCAGTATACATATACCATTTAGTACAGTGGAATATTATGGTGTGTCTCTTGAAAAATATATAGCCACCAGTATACGTCTGGGGTTATCGTGGAGTCGCTTGATAAGAATTATTAACATGTTACCATACTCTCACTGTTCCATCCTATTTACACCCTTTCTTCCACCATATTCTTCGCTTTTCTTTCTCTCTTCTCAACCCCATTTTCACCTGCATTCGTTTACATTTCCGAAAAATGTCAACATTATTTATATTTCTCCAGAACTTAGAAGAAAATTACCAAATGCATCTGATAAAAAAGTGCACACATATAGAATTATCGTTTAGTTAATCTTTTGAACAAATATATTTCGTGTTATAAATTACTGTCATTAATTTCGTTCAGCTCTTTGAACTTGCATAATTTTAAATAATTCGAATGCTACAACTTGAATTATTTTGATAATATACAATATTCAATTGTGTAACTATGAAAAATATTATTTTGAGTTGATCGATGAGTTTAGATAGTCGTAAAATGAATTCATCGTTTGGATTGAAAAGAACGCTGCTTCTTTCAATTCGGCTTTGTGATTATAGTTAATGAGTCACTAGGACAAACAATGAGTAACGTAGATGGCTTTACAGCCAATGATAGAAATAACCTAAAAATATTACTGATTGACTCATTATGAAGGGAATATTCTCCAAAATAATATTTAATATTCACAAACATATATTAACTGTAAATGATTAATTCTCTGTTTTATCGCAAGTATTGTTACAAAATCAACCAATTTATTCATTAATTTTTTTATATACTTGAATAGGAAATGAAATAACATTTTCCTGTTCAATACTCAGCGACGGTTTCTTCAGAAAATCAACTTTCCAGTTTTTTATTAGCTTAGATGTTCTCCATTTACATCTTTCTTCGTCTTGTGTATGGCACTAACGTCACATCTAAATCCTTGGCTACCCATAAATTATGGTTCCTTCAAGCATTCATATATATTTATATATATATATATGGATGGCTATTGTATGGTAGTGGAATACATGGATATATGCACAACTATATGTGCTTATGCGGTGTTGCGCTTCAAGCTCTTTATACCCATAGCACAATTTCCCGGCGAACCGCAAACACACACCTTCATGAACCCGATGCGTCTATGGCGCTAACCGCGACGACTTCCACGTGCGTGTAAGGACTGCAATGCAAAGAGAGAAATGGCGAGAGAGAGTGAGAAAGTTAATATTCACTGGAGAATTTGTACCTGAGAGACGTACGATATTGCATTTCGAATGTATCACATACGATAAAATATATATTTATGATGATTGGAAGGATGAAAATATAAAAAAAAATGTATTACCTATATTATTTTGGATTTCGAGGGAATTATTTTTTACTTTATCATTCTGTTTATTTTCATTTATACTCAATGAAAAAATGCTGGATGTATATATGGAAAAAAATTTGCAATAAATATTCGCATGTGTCTCGAATCTTTTGCCATTACTCTGAAAAATGTATAGGATTGAAACATTTTTTTTTTTAAATAATGTGTAAAAATTTCAAGGAATTTATGAATTTTCATTAATGATATAATTCTTTAATAATTCATTTTCTTTCGTTAAATACTAGAAACATTAACGAGTGTTCCATAGCAGATCGGATCCAATGTGTTTCTCTGTGATATATTTAAAAAATATAAATAATTCTGAAAAAAGCTGTTCTAAATTGAATTCTCGAAAACTTTCTATGCAATAATTTTTTTTATCAGAGTGTTAACTTTTAGTCGATATATGCCATAATGGCTAACAAATAAAGAAAAAGTAAATGATAGTAACTATTCCCATTTATCTGAGCACTCGATATTGAAAACAGAGCTAAATTATCGACGGTTTCAGGAACAAAGCATTTATTATTGAAGTTGATCTTTACTACTACGTTTAGCCATCGTTACTTTTCTCAAAGTGAAATACATACGACTTTAAAAAGTACAAGTAACCAGAGAGTAAATTATTACCTCAAACGTCGATAGTGCGCAGTTTTGAAAGAACTGCAATAATTCTGTAACGAATTTATTCTGATTTAACTTAAGTGGTTCGGTGCCAATTATCATTCCATTATGTAAATATTATTATTTTGTCTTCTCAGTGTGATTGATTTGCAATTTCACCTTTTTCTTCTGCAATGTATTACAATAGTTATCATACTGATGTAAAAAAAATAGAGCTTTCTATGCCAAATAATAACATTTACTGTATTTTCATGAAATAAATTATTACGAACTCTTCTTTGTATATCTCTCAATATATAGAACGTTATCCTATTCTTAAAGTTTATTCTTAACGTCCCTAAACAGAAATTGCAAAGAATCATCGAAGATACGATCAAGTCGGAGATATGACTGAAACACATTATCGATTTTGCATCAAATCTTCGTTTATACTTCCGCTGCACATTCTGTGATTTTTATATATCTTTTTTTTTCATCGCTTATATCTTTAATTTTTGTTTTTTAGTAATACTTGCGGTGTGTCTTATCGGAGAAGCTTCTTGGATGCCACCAAATTCAACTCTTTCTCTTTGAGAGTAGTTTTTTCTTTCCATTTTTTAAGTAGATGCGATAATAATTTCTATGTGTTGTCATATACTTAAAGAATTTCTATTATTCCATCAAAAATGCATTCTCCACATGGGCAGAATAAATCTGTCTGTTTAAATAAATTTGAATTTGTAAATAGTTGAATGTTAAAGTTTAAACATGACTGAGGTATTAGTGCATAAATTTTGATTACAACCAAAATTACATTAATTCTATATTTTTATTATCGTGAACAAAAAAAAATTATCTCACATGAATTTCATAACCAGTATAACAAGAAGTTCAATTGGATTAATACTAAACGATGCAATTTTATAATTAAAAAACTAAATGTTTCATTATTGAAACCGGACAAAAATAAAAGAAACATTTGTTCTGTACAAATAAAACAAATAATAGCAACAGTATAAATATTCAAACAACAAACATATGTAAATAATATGTTGAATAAAAAGTATCA
>CAJUYH010003066.1:0-35160 GCA_910591685.1 Galerucella tenella
CTGCATAATGTGGACACAGCTTAATGATCCCGACATTAAATTGAAAATGTGTTATTTTTATCCGTTTCCAGTTGCGGATCTTCACACATCAGATTATGTTTCTGCTTAATCTTTTCTGTTGCTGTTTTTGACGTACACCAGGAGGATCATATTCGACGTACTTATGACCAACATTGAACAAACCAGCAATACTAACCTAACCATTACTCATTATATTTATTATGTCTCTACAAATTTCCTTCAACCGTTTTTCACCTAACTGAACAGTAAAAATGTTCAAGTTTTTGAAAAATACATTGACACAAATTGGATTGCAACAAAAGTTTTAATCCAGTTTGTGATCAACTGATGGTGCTGCACTGTACATATTACCCACAACGTAACTGCATCATGGAAATCACTTCATATATTGGTAGTTCATTGGGGTCACATTTCCATCTCATCAAATCAACTACTTTGTATAATTTCGATTATTTCAAAAATATTGAGAAACAATAAAGTGGAATGCATAAAAATCTTTGAATTGAAGTTTTCACCAATGCTGGTGGATGGGAAGAGATTTTCCCTTTTTGTTCATATCTGTCGTAATGTGACGTGAAAGTTTAGTCGTGCAAACAAAAGCTCAGAAAAACTTCTATATAAGGATTCTCATTTATTGACATCTAACCAAGTTTCTGACTTTTACCAGACACACATCCAAAAACCACATTATCCTCCTAATATTTTCGCTACAAGCCACTGCCAAGTTAGTTGGTCATATTCGCCTCACGACGTTCAATTTTCACGTCGTATTTCCGAGACGGGTGCTTCCTTCAAGTTTCCAGGAGCGGGCTTGGATTGAAATGTCTAATTATTTTTTGATAAAAGAGCTTTTGGACTCATGGTCAATGTACCGGTCCTTGAGTTATTAAAAGCCATCCATACCTCTGAAGCAACTCAACACAAAAACTTACAATATTTTGGATCAGCTGG
Organism: Galerucella tenella; assembly: GCA_910591685.1. NCBI lineage: Eukaryota > Metazoa > Arthropoda > Insecta > Coleoptera > Chrysomelidae > Galerucella > Galerucella tenella. Next base: position 973 of record CAJUYH010003066.1, read on the forward strand.
ATATAAAATCCGTACAGGAAAAAATATGTTGCATCGAAACAATGCATCTGGACACTAAATTATTGTGACTAAGCTAAATTCGAGGAATTGATGTAAAAATTGCTTAAGGTTGTAACAATAATTTCACAGAGTTTCCGGAATTTCATTACAGAATGGAGAGCACTATAATTACTATAACTTCCCACTATGTAGTTTGAGAATAGTAAAGTGGAAATGTGTTTCAACTTTCCATTTGACAACAACGTATGCAGTCAAATGAAGATTAACACAATCAATATGATGTACCTGGGGCGGAACAAAAATTCACCGAAACTGAAGATCAACTTTTTTGTGAAATCAAAATATCCTTGTAAAAAGGTTAGTTTATTGCTCGGTTTATTGTCATTGATAATACGTCTAATATGTTCTGAAGGATTGAAAAATCCATTTTTATTTTGTAATTAATTATATTCTCCGCAAATCGCTGGAAAATTTTGACATTCTGGACAAAGTTAATAAGGTACCTTATCATTTTCAAATTTCACTTTGATTAGGTAACGTTGGTATGAATTGGAAGCTTGAAATATATGTACTACCCACTAGTAAGTGTGGCGTTGGTGTATTATTTTCAAAGCTTCAGATCAAATTTAGGAAATTTTTTTACAAAATCCTCTTATACCATGAAGCTAGTACGACACTGTGAGCTCTCCCAAAGAGGTTTCGGAAACGACCTTCTGTCCGCATATTGCACTATCATTCACAGTGGTTATGCCTTGCACGACAGTCTAGTGCATTTCCCTTGGTGGTGCCAAATATTTCGAACAACGCTACACCAGATATAATGTAACGAAGCATAATCTTCGACTATTTTGTTATCTGCTTATATTAAGAAGTTCAAAGCTGAAGTTATGTTGCAATTGAATATCCTTCTCAAATGAATTTCAATTATGGAGAGTATTTTCCATTCTGATATACAAAGCACTCCAATGAAAACCATCTACCCGACAGAATTCTGGGAGCGTCACTTCCATGAAAAAATGGAGAAAACACATTAAAAATCATATGAAGGAATCTTTCTTAATGGCATTAATCATATATATGCGAACCATTTTACACCAACCCAATTTCTCCAGTTCTCAAATACTGTACCTCACAAAAATCTGTCACCTTCCTAATGAATGTAAAAGCCAGGCTATACACTTACCGAAACTGCGGTAGTCACAACAACAAATCATACAAATGCGAGGAGGTTCAAAAACCAATATGCAGACACTGCGATTGTGAACATCTAACCTAACACACCAACGATCCAAAATGCAGCAAACGGCAAACGCTACCTCAAGACCCGAGGAAATCGCCCGTGTCCCTAAACCGTCAATGCCTTTCGACTTTCCAAAAAATCTTAGAGGTAATAGCTGTCACCATTATGAATACCATTTCCACTTTCCGCAAATAAGTAATTGATATTTTCAAGCACCCCATCCCTTCTTATTATATCCACAATTGCTCTGTCCAGGGACAGGGCAGCAAGGAGTTTTCCAGTTTCACGCCGATGAAATCCTTAACTTCCTCTCTCCCTATCGATGAAGGTCTTTGATAGACTTTGTTATAGGAACGTTGAAAAGCCAAGGATAATTTAAACTAAAATGGTGCTCCAACAAAAAAAGATTATAATACATAGGTAAAAAGTCAATCAGTTGGGAGTTACTGATAATTCCAATTTACTGATAGTAACAAAAAAGAGAAAGAAAACTGAATTATTTTATAACCTGCTAAGATTGACTTCCATTGGTTCCCATACAATGATACAATCGAGCCTCAAATAAGCTTCGATTATTATGTAACATTTCTGGGGTTATCAATAATTGAATAATCCGCTGAGAAAGAAAGAGAGAGAGAGAGAGGGAGAGAGAATGAATGTGAAAGCCAGGCTATACACTCACCGAAACTGCGGTAGTCACAACAACAGAGCATACAAATGCGAGGAGGTTCAAAAACCTATCTGCAGACACTGCGATTGTGAACATCTAACCTAACACAACACCAACGATCCAAAATGCAGCAAACGGCAAATGCTACCTCAAGACCCGAGGAAATCGCCCGTGTCCCTAAACCGTCAATGCCTCTCGACTTTCCAAAAAATCTTAGAGGTAATAGCTGTCACCATTATGGATACCATTTCCACTTTCCGCAAATAAGTAATTGATATCTTCAAGCACCTCATCCCTTCTTTTCATATCCACAATTGCTCTGTCCAGGGACAGGGCAGCAAGGCGTTTTCCAGTTTCACGCCGATACAATCCTTAACTTTCTCCCTCCCTATCGATGAAGGTCTTTGATAGACTTTAGACTTTGTTATAGGAACGTTGTAAAGCCAAGGATAATTTATACTAAAATAGTGCTCCAACAAAAAAAATTATAATACGTAGGTAAAAAGTCAATCAGTTGGGAGTTACTGATTATTCCAATTTACTAATAGTAACATTTGAATTAGTAACAAAAAAGGGAAAGAAAACTTAATTATTTTATAAGCTGCTGGAATTGACTTCCATTGGTTCCCATACAATGATACAATCGAGCCTCAAATAAGCTTCGATTATTATGTAACATATTGATGTGAAAATGTCGGCTGTCATTCCCTCTTGTCCTCCGTGCCAAATGTAGCAATGACCGTCCTTGGTTCTGATATTGAATACTGTAAAATTGTGGACAACTAATTTTGTCTTGTAGTATAGCGAGGAGACATTGGACTTCAGACATAATAATACCGACTGCAAATCCATCGTGTATTCCATCGTGTATACATCACAATTTTCTGCTTCTTTGTCTTTTTGTTTTTCGTTTCGTGCTTCTTCTTTTTTCATATATTTTTTTTTCATATGTTCTTCATATACTCCTTTGTTGATATTTCCCGTTTTATAAGCTACACACTTACAATGTTACTGTTAGGTTCTGGCTCTAGAGTTTCACTTTTCAAGATTACGCCAGCAAGGGATAACATTTTTGATGATCTGGAATATGGATCCATTCTGAAAAAAGAAATCCAAAATTGATATTCAGATAGTCTACGACAGGGGTTCCCAAACTTTTTTGTACCACGCCCCCCTCTGGTTATTTGGAGACCCCCCATGCCCCCCTACACATATCAGCTATTCTCTAATTTGCAAATTAATTGTTTTTTGAACAAAGGATTTTTTATCTGTTTTATTTTAAACAATGGCTTCAATTTTTTACAAACACTTGACCATTATGTCAAGTGAATATTCTTTATGTGGAAGCGTGTAAATTGGTAAAAAAAACGTGGAAATTGAAACATTACAAAAACAATTTTGAAAACTTAGAAAGACTTTATTTCAAAAATCTGAGGAAATTATTTTTGTAATTTTTTTTATTTATTTCATTTGGGTGTCACGCCCCCCTGGACTTTCGCCACGCCCCCCAGGGAGGCGCGCCCCCCAGTTTGGGAACCACTGGTCTACGAGAATCGACAAATATTATGTCTGAAGACTGTACAGGTGCTTTAGAAGCAAAATCTTGATAAAATATTGTTCAGTCTAGAATATTTCAAGTTCAATGAAAATTTCCATTTCAAGTGGTAAAAACAATGACAAAAAAGTACGCACAATAAATTTTTTAAAACAACATTACTTTTATCTATTTTTAATGTATTATTATTACCAGATTTGTAACTAAAAGAAATACAATCCCATGTAAATTGATATTAGCGAGTTGCCTAAGTTGATTTGACATTATATCACTTTAAATATAAATTTGCCAAGGCCACACCGATTTCAAAACTTTGTGAATCAGCAAAAAAACATCAAAACTTTGAGCCAATTATATACTATAACTATTGAAGCATTGAGAAAATACTTATTTCAATATTTCTATAATGAGTTTTGCTGCGGTTATAGTTTCATTACAAATGTGGGACTTGGGCCGCTGTCAGATCATTGGTTCGCGCGTTTGTCACCAGAAGGCACTAATACCTTTGTTTCCATCAAAAATGGACTTGGGCAATTTGCATCTTAGAACGACGATATGTATTTTATTTGCTAACGGAATATCATTCACTGGCTAGTTATTCCCAAACCCAAGTAAGCATTTTCAATTGAATTTAGATATTCCATTGTTTGACATTTCCAGTCAATAATAATATCCCTAAATGACAAATTATGACCATTATGACCAATATGTACTATGTGGAAAAAGCTTGAAACAGGTCAATTTTCATTTTTAAATTCAGTCTCACAGTTTACAGAAAACAAAATCGATTTTTAATTCTAGTCGTTTTAAAAGTTTTGGCGCTCCTCAAAATTTGGCGCACTAGGCTCAAGGGCCTAGGCGTAAATCCGCTACTGCTTTTGCTCACCTCGAGAACGCGACATCAACGGAAAAAATCATTGTCTGACGCTGACCAGCCACGTGCTCCTTCAAACTGTCTATTTTTGTTACGTTTTTTTCCCTGTAACATAGCGTGAAAAGGCGCCAGTGTGTTCGTAACCTTATAAGAGTAATTGTTGAAAAATCTCATGTCTGATACGATCTATATTTTTTCTACTACAAAGTATAAGCGAAATAGACTGATAACCAATTAACAATGGAAAAGTAATACGAAACATTGTTCCATGCATATTATATTATCTTTTTAAGCGTCTGCCTTTCGTGGAAACTCTCTGGAAAATTTATTTATCCAAATTTGCGGGTATACAGCAAAGCAAAATTAATGATTGCAAATTTTTCTGCTAAACTCAATATTAGTTTTCTCAGGGGAGTTCCATTTGAAAAATAAGCATCAGAATGATTACGACGAAAGCCATGCAAATTCCACTTTCTATTTTCCATAATTTTTAACTAGATCGCTTATGCTGAAAATGTAAATAACTTGCGGAATACACAAGTGAACTACAGATAGGGATGTTACTTCAAGGAAGGGTCCTTCAAAACAGTTATTCATTTCATTTATTTATTGAACAACCGATATGAAATTTCATTTGAAAAATCGTCGTCCATATTGTAACTATTTTTCGAGTTTCCTTATTCACTTATAGTTAGTATTCAAATAAGTAAATGAGTGTCACTTCAATTTTCGTTATACTAACACGTGTTCGTGTAGTAGTTGAAGACAATAAAAGATTTTAACTAAAAATGTTCAAAATATGAAAACAGTTGATCCAATCAGGGGATTATTTTGGATTAATGTTATTTTAAGATATTTTATTTTGTGACGTCAATGTGTTGTCGAAAAGTGTCTTGTACCAAATACCTGACGAGTATAGCACTGAAGATGACTTAATAGCCGAAAGCGCTCTGCGATTTTGGAAATAAAATTTTTACACAGAGTACAAATATGTTTTCTTGACTCAAATAAGTAATAGGCGGTTACACTGATGTAACATTTCATCCTAATACTCGAGTATTCTGAATGTTCTTTAGTTTACCAATGTGTGGCTAGACTTCCATCTTAAGCCTGAACATGGATAAATAAGAAATGCAAATATATGTAAGTCCTTCCAAATGGCTCATTTTCCTCTACTTCCTAAGTTAATGCAATTTAATCGTAAGGATATATAAAACTGTGGATACTGATGTAACTCTTATTTAATATCTCAAACGTTATTGAAACTATTATACATTCAAAGCAGGTTCCAGTGAATTTTAGCATACATTTAATTTTTACTAACATTTTCTTATGCTTATTCACTGAAACTGATAACCTGCCCAGTGGTAGTTAATTACATCTCTTTCCTATTGAGTATAAACTATGTGGCACTACATTTATATCGATGCATGAAATTGTGGTTCCGAATTAATTTTTTTATAGAGAGGTAGGAAAATGGGTAGAGTTTGTTCAACCATCCTTTGCCGTTACATCCTACATTGTCCAGCTTTCTCTCTCGTTCATGAAATGGATGAGACGGAATTATGATGTCATTAACGCATTTCTCATCTAAGGTGGACATAAATTTTATCTGTTACTTTTGACAGTTGAGTTGCCATATTTTGGAAACAATCCTTAACATATTCGGCCCTATTCCGTATCACGTTATGTTATTTAACGACCATCGTTAAGTGTGGATTTATGTAATATAACGATATGTCTAAAAATACCGATTCTGTATCATCATGCTCATAGTTATGTCAACGAGAATCGTTATTTTATCATCGTTAAAATAACTGGACCAGTTTGACAGCTTGTTACGACTTAACGATATCGTTAAGTGGAACAAATGTCAAAAATCTAATCAGTTATTGCTAAATATTCGTGGTGATTTGTAATTTTTTGCAACCAAACATAAATAATAGGCTGCTTTTGAATGGTCCTGTTTTTTTATATTAACTTTATTAGCAAATTGTTCCCACAAGTTGTTAATTATTTTAATCTCGCATGGTTTGCTCTTGCCCCTTATTACAATAGGACGATTTTCTAAAAATTCCAACAGCATGTCATACTGTGGCCTTGTTGTTTTTGGAAGGCGTTCTTGTTCTACCATTTATAATTATATTAAGTACACTTGAATGTAAACTTTCCTCGCGTTATATTGTACAAATTGCACTTCTGTCAGATGACCCTTGTCCCTGCTTCTGTCATATGTTTTGATGGTATGTTATATAAAGGTTATACTTTGACGGATCTAACGGGACCGAATCCATCTCTTTTTACATTCACTGAAGGTGTATCGTTCCATCTCGCTTCGTGAGAATCAAAACTTACTCCTTTTTTAACATATAATTTTAACAATATCGTTAATGAAGCTTGATAGGGAATCACAGAACAGTTAACAATATAGTTAAATACGATCGTTATTTTAACATAACGGACCATCGTTAAAAATAACATACATGATACGGAATACGGCTGATTACCTATGTCATTGATTATAATTTTGAGGTTAAGTGAAAAATGACATTCAACTAATCTAAGACATACGTAAAACAGCAGATAGGTACGTCACCGATTATGACGTAACGGCAGAGGATGGCTGAACAAATTCTAGTTTGACTAAGTCGTGGTTAGTCACTTCGTGTTCTAGATTGCAACGCAATAGGTTAAATTTTATAAATAAGCCTCATTTGCGGCTTTCAATGTTTGACATCTAATGATGGCTTCGAGTATTTCAAGTTTGTTCACGGAACCCTCTAATCTGCAGTTATTGTGCGTTAAAAATCCGTGTATCTATTTAAAACTAATAGTGATACCTCAGTTAATATTGAAAAAGCTTAGATATACAAAAGACTGGAGTATTATGTAGAACAGCAAAGCCATTATTGATGAGAAACACATTAACATTATTTCCTATGAGTGGATGGATATTGTGGCGAATAGTGTTTAAGAATATGATATGAGATTTTGTTTATGAAGCGAATGCTCATCAATGTTACTAGTGTCAAAATATTGTTTTACGTAACATAATATTTCCAAATTATAGATAATTTCAATTGTGATTGTGAACTCCAATCAAATTTAATGTCCCCTTTAACGGATATAATCCCAATTTAACATCAGGGTGTGAAGACAATAACTACCATCCATCACTATTACGGGGAAACTGTGAATACAGCTTATCAGATACACTCTCAGTCATCAACTCACTCAAATTTCCTTAAATTATACTTAAAAAATCTAATGGCAGATGCATGTTGATCATGAGGGCTATTAGCACTTTTTTATATACCACATTTTCAGTTGCTTGCAATATTACCAGCAGAGAAAAGATTGAGAAATATCTGGAAAGATACAGAATGAGTCCACATCAACAATTGTTTAGTAATAAAAACTATGTGCTGGATGTCTTTGAAGCAGCAATGAGAAATGCTTGGATATAATATTATGGTAATAATATCTGGGCTGGGAGATACGATATTACGATTTATTCCCAGATGATATTTGTGCGAAAGGTAGAGGAAAGCAAAACCATAAGGGTTGAACTGAATTCTGTTATAATGTATGCTACTGGAAATTACAAAATCAATCCAATAACGTAGGTAACGTTAGGCTCCGCTATAAAAAATGTGACTTTTAGTCAATTCACGTGTTCAACGGACATACTGATATGACCAGTCTACTGTCGACGCGAGACTTGGAGACAAAAGTAATAGATAATGCTCCTTTTCCCCACCATAGGTCCCCACTACTACCAAATCACCTTCGACCAGCAAAAAGTGAAACTTTTATTCCACTTCAATGAAAATTTGGAATGATCTGTTCAATAACGTGTACAATATCAAGGAAAAGAAGTGAAAAATGCTATCACAATAATTGATACGGCAAGACAAATTATTCATGGATTATTAATATAGTAAACACCAACTGTTGCGATGGAGGTGATCCTTGGTCTTCGGCCTCTCCACCATGTGATCGAGGCTGAGGCGGGGAGGGCTTTCCTGCGCTTGAAACGGCTGGGATACGTGCGAAGAGGGGAAGAGTTCAGGCACGTCAAGAAGCTCCGGCTCCTGGAAGATATTCCAGTTCTGGCTCGAGCGGCTGATGAATGCCTGCGTAAGTACTACTTCGCTACCCCATACAGGGCCATGATACGGGATAGAGAGTCCTGGGAATAAGAGAGGAATACACAGCCTAATGGGACCGTCTGGTACACAGATGGCTCATGCTCCGGTGATAGAGCAGGGGCTGGAATTTACTCCAGGAACCCGAAAACACAGGTTTGTGTACCATTGGGTGAGGGTGTATCTGCATATCAGGCCGAGATATATGCTATCTTGGAATGTGCGCAGATAAACCTAGACATAGGTTATGTGGATCGACGCATAACCATATACTCCGACAGTCAGGCAGCAATTAAAGCCCTGAGTGGGTTTAACAGCAACTCAGGACTTGCTAACGAATGTCGAGAACGACTTGCTAATCTTGCAAGGCGGAACGTGGTGTGGCTAGAATGGATTCCAGCCCACTCTGGTTTTGAAGGCAACGAGATGGCGGATGCACTGGCTGCGGAAGGGGCGGCAGCTCCTTTCTGCGGCCCAGGCCCGACCCTGGGCCTAACAAAACAAAGAATACGCAAGGAGACGGAGAAGTGGCTGAGGAATCAGCACCTCGCTCATTGGAATGCTCTGCAGGGTCCTAGACAATCCAAACTTGAAGGGATGGACTGATGGACACGCCAGGGCAGCCACTGAACTACCAAGGAGTAGGCTAAGGAAGATAGCAGGACTGCTAACAGGGCACTGCTGTATGAGGAAGCACCTCTACAATCTAGGAGTAGAGGAAAGTTCCCTATGTAGGGGTTGCGGCATGACTAATGAAAAGTCAGTTCATGTTCTCTTAGAGTGTCCACAATGGGCTGTATTACGCAGGCGAATCTTCGAAGTCACTGTCATGGCTCCTGGAGACACAAGCAGGCATCCACTGAAAAAGGTTGTGGCCTTTATTGAAGGGCTCGACTTCATGGATGACTAGGTAGCAGGAATGGCACAATGGGCCCTCCAGTGGCCTCAGTGTCGGAACCTTGGCTTGAGTTGTCCAGGACAAGGCTCGCCTGCACATTTAGTAGTAGTAATATAGTAAATAATTATCAACTACAGTGAACGGACAGTGTAACGGACAAAAACAAATGTCCAGAGTGCTGCAATGACCCTCTCATAGCGGACCGATATATCGGACGCGGGCACACAAATTAGTTACTAAAAGATATTTTTTTTTTCAGTGGATGCCTGCTTGTGTCTCCAGGGGCCATGACAGGGAAGTTTCGCCTGCGTAATACAGCCCAGTGTGGACACTCTAAGAGAACATGGACTGACGATTCGTCAGTCATGCTGCAACCCCTACATAGGGAACTTTCCCCTACTCCTAGGTTGTGGAGGTGCTTCCTCACACAGCAGTGCGTTGTTAGGAGTCCTGCTATCTTACTCAACCTACTCCTTGGTAGTTCAATAGCTGCCCCAGCGTGTCCATCAGTCAATCCCTTCAGTAGAAGTTTGGATTGTCTAGGACCCTGCAGAGCATTGCAATGAGCGAGGTGCTGGTTCCTCAGCCACTTCCTCGCCTCCTTGATTATTGTTTGTTTTGTTAGGTCGGGACCGGGCCGCAGAAAGGAGCTGCCGCCCCTTCCGCAGCCAGTGCATCCGCCATCTCGTTGCCTTCAAAACCAGAGTGGGCCGGAATCCATTCTAGCCGCACTGCGTTCCGACTTGCAATATCAGCAAGTCGTTCTCGACATTCGTCAGCAAGTCTTGAGTTGATGGTTCATCTACTCATGGCTTTAATTGCTGCCTGACTGTCGGTGTATATGGATATGCGTCGAACCACATAACCTCTGTCTAGGTTTATCTGCGCACATTCTAAGATAGCGTATAACTCGGCCTGATATGCAGATACACCATCACCCAATGGTATACAGATTTGTGTCCTTGGGTTCCTAGAGTAAATTCCAGCCCCTGCTCTGTCACCAGAGCATGAGTCATCTGTGAACCAGACAGTCCCATGAGGCTGTGTACTCGTCTCTTCATCACAGGATTCTCTGTCTCGAATCATAGCCCTGAATGGGGTTGCGAAATAGTACTTGCGCCAGCATTCGTCAGCCGCTCGAGCCAGAACTGGAATATCTTCCAGGAGCCGGAGCTTCTTGACGTGTCTGCACTCTTACCCTCTTCGCACGTATCCCAGACGCTTCAAGCGCATGAAAGAACTCCCCGCCTCAGCCACGATCACATGGTGAAGAGGCCGAAGACCAAAGATCACTTCCATCGCAGCAGTTGGTGATATCCTCATGCAGCCAGTTGCCCCTAGACTGACCACCCTTCGAAGGCGTGTCACTTGCGATCTAGCCGTGACCAAGGTTACCCTCGCCCCCCAGACCAGAGCCGCATATGTGGGCATAGGCAGCATGATCACTTTATAAAACCATATGATCGTTTTGGCGGTCAGTCCTAGGTCCTAGGTCAGTCCTACAGGCCCAATACGTGTTTGTCACCTTGCTTAGGTGACTATTAAGATAAGCCTTCCTAGTCAGTAATTTATCAAGGATCACTCCTAGATACTTCACCTGTTCAACCACCGGTAGTGGTTCTTCACCAAGATGTAGACCCTCAGGTCTCATAACTCTTTACTTGGTGAAAGCAACTATCTCAGCCTTGGCAGGATTCACTGCAAGTCCATGTTCGTTACACCACTCATGTACCCTATTCAGAGCCCTTTGAATGAGGTCCCTGAGAACGGTAATAAGCCTTCCAACAACAAGGACGACGATGTCATCGGCATACCCAATCGTAAGAAGGCCCTTATCGTTTGAAAGGGTTATCAGTTCGTCAATTACTAGGTTCCACAAAGTGGGCGATAGAACACCCCCTTGCGGACAACCTCTAGCGACGATCACTTTCGCCATATGGTCTTTTCATGTGGCCTCTACTGTACGGTTGCACAACATGGCCACAAGTCAGTGAGTGATCATTGGCTCTATTCCATGATTTGCCGCAGCCCTACACATAGATCCTACAGAGGTGCTGTCAAACGCCCTTTGTATATCTAAGAATGCTCCCAGGGCGACCATGCCATTTTCCAGCGCCTTCTCCACCTGGGTTACCAGTTGGTGCAAGGCACTTTCGGTTGACTTGCCACACCTGAAAGCATGTTGGTTGTTGTGCAAAGGAGACCTAAGCCCAACCTTTTCCTTCATGTACCGATCAGTCATCCTCTCCAGTGTTTTTAGCACAAATGATGTTAGGCTATTGGGTCTGAAGGATTTAGCCACTGTGTATGTGGTACGACCCGGCTCGGGTATGAAGACAACTCTCACCTGCCTCCACTGTTCGGAGACATACCTGCGTGCCAAACAGGCTCGAAAGATATGCACCAAAATTGTACCTCCCAACCTTGTTGAAGTAAGGCCGGGAAGATTTGGTCTTTTCCTGGAGACTTGTATGGTCCAAACGTCCGTATTGCCCAAGTACTCCGCTCGTATGTGACTATTTCTTTTGCTTTAACATAGTCCTCTTCACACGGTCGTTGTATGCCAACATATCCCATGTCTGGACACTCCCGCTCGATTTCCTCACAACTGGGGAAGTGTGTCTCTAGTAGATGCTGCAAGGTATCCACCGGTGTTTCGGTGAAGACACCTGGTGCGACTTCCACGATTTCCGGTTATTTCGTTAAGATCCGGCGCAGCCTTGACATTTTAGGTACCGTGACGATATCCTCACAGAAGGCCCGCCAGGCATCTCTCCGAGCTAACCTGACCGCATTCTTCTACTCATTTCTTTTCTGGCGGTATTGCTCCCAATTCAGATCCGACTTTGTCTTCCTGGCCCTATTAAATAGGCGCCGGGTATGTTGATGCAGCGAGTCCAGAAAGTTGTTTCACCATTTGTGGCCCTTACCCTCCTTCCTCGTTTTTTCGGCGCAGTTTTCTTCATAAGACGAGACAATATTCCTAGCTCCGCTATGGCCCAATCGATCCCATCATTATTGTCAAAATTCCTAGGGAAACCGTCAAGCCTCTGATCCGACAATGACGGATCATCATTAACGTGCCAGTCCCTTACCATAGTTACAACGGTACTTGACGCAAGCGTCACATCCTGGACTTCAGTCCGATTCATATTCCGGAAAGTTGGCTCCGTCCCTCGGTTGAGTAGTTGCAAGTCAGTGGTACCTAGGTAGTCAAGCAATGCCGCTCCCCTGCTATTGACGCCTGTGCTGCCCCACATAGTCTGGTGCGCATTGGCATCACAACCAATAAGAAGTGGCAGTTTCCTGACCGTGCAATAGTCCACCGCCTTGCGGAACTCCTCGGTAGGTGGTAATTCTGGTGAGTCGTAGGGCAGGTTAGCAGAGCATACGACCAAACTATGCCTCGTACTATTCTCGCCCAGGAAGTCCACCTTCAACGCTACCATGTCCCTGAAACAAAGTTCCTTTATCAGTAATGCACTTACACTGGGGTGCGTAGAAATGCAAACTCTAGGATTAGGTTCACCCACTGCATAGAATAAACCACGCCCGGGTGTGCCTAAGCCCCGCACATAACCTTTATACACCCATGGTGAGGCATGAGACATATGCCTGTCTGCAGCTTTGCCATCCTCTGCGCGAATACTCCCGCAGCGGCACGACAATGCTGCAGGTTAATCTGGGTAAATTTCAAATCTATAGAGGTACCTCCTTACCCATTACATAATTTACTCCGGGGTAGTCTCGGTAGTTCCCGGGAAGATAATCCTTACCTTCCCTAGCCCATACCGGATTTCCCCTTCTCTACTTCGAGTGTCACCACCGATCGAGGAGTCCCAAAACGATGTTCTGCCTCAGAGAGGCAGCATCCCATCGGGAGGCCCGAATCACCCACCCTTCAGTCCTCAGGGTCGGATTACCAATCCGGATTCTTCTGAGGACCTCCTGGGGAGGCGACTCAACCGGCGCTGGCACCCAAACCATCACCTTCTTAAGGTTTTCGAGGGCCGACTGCTCAATGATTTTGAGCGCCAGACCCTCCTCCCTGATCTTAGTTGCCGCCTCTTTGAGCCAGGTCAGAGAGCCCCCATCCGCACAGGTCCCCATAACGGCTCTCCGGGCAAACGAGTGTCCATCAAAGCTTGGCACAAATGAGGCACCAGTCCTGTACATATCCTCATGCAATTGCGCAAGGATATGCGCGTACTGCTCCCTGGTGAGCAGATTGTCTGGGTAGTCATCGCGAATTATGGCCACCTTGAGATCGCTGCTAGCAGCTTCCCGGTATGCCTTGTGCTCACCGGGCATTGTGCACGCCTCCTTGGGAGCCTGTATGGCCTCTGGTGTTATGCACCTGAGGCCTCTTGCCCCCCCTCGTGTATGTCTACTGATGTGGACCCGGAAGTCTGAGTATATAATTTGTTGGGTTTTGTTTACATTTGATAAGATATAACGATATTTGTTGGAGGTGTCGGAAAAAATAAACCATGAGGGAGCTTTCAACGAAGACGCTGCATAAACCCTTTGAGACATATGAGCAGCATCTTGATTCAGCTGAACTAACGTATTTCAGTGAACGCAGAAGTTTTTGGGGAGTATACTGACATTTGAACATTTAAAATATATATTTGTATGATTGTGGTTTACCACATGATTGAAAAATTAATAAATTTATCATAATTCTGCTATAATTTTTGATAAAAAAATTTATTTTTCAATTATTTTTTAATGGCCCTGGTATAAGCCTCATCAAATGAATGTCAAATAATGATAATTGATTTGTTGATATGTATTTAATAAGAAATGTTTCTTTATGTTAACTTTTGGGTTTTTCCGCATGCTAGTAGAAAAAATAGTGTACCTAACACGTGCGTAAAGTGACTTTTCCGCACGCGATTGCTGGCCGAACTCACTAAAGCGTCGATCGGCCATCGGCAATAGCTTGCGGAAAAGTATCACTTTTCGCACTAGTTAGGTAAACTACTATATCCAAATCAATAATTATTGAAAACAACAAATATAAATCTTTAAAATTAAACAAGCCAGGAGTTTATAAGTTAAAATGTGGTAATGACAAATGTAATAAAATTTAGGTATATAGGTAGAATTTTTAGTAATTTTATCTACAACGGGTACGATTTGACAATATTTTCAATGTCATAATGACGTATATTACCTCACTAGTGCGTTTTTTGATACATTACCGCACTAGTGCGATGATAAGAATCCAGATAAATACTAATACCGGAATTGAATATTGAAAATAACACTGGAAGTCGCATTTTTAATTTCCGAAAAAAGATTGTCTTCGCTTGTACTCATTTTTATGGTTTTTGTTCATTCAGCTTTGACAATTTGATGACATGCCATTCATATAGGCTACATTTTAAAGTTATTTTGAAATATACAGGATGTTCCAATAAAGTGTGGCGTATCAAAGTTATATTCTTTTTATGGAACACCCTATATTTTATTGCATTCTCTGATTGCCCCTAAAAAATGAAGTACTCCTTCACAATGGTTCCCTATACCTAAATACAGAGGGTTCCGAGTTATGCTGACTTTTCAAAAAATGTGAACAATTCGGAAAAATCAATAACTCTTACTCTCCCTTATTTTCATGTGCAAATTTATCAGCAACTCCACTGTTTTTTACAGCAACTATGTCAAGATAATTAGTATGAAATTGAGAGTGAATTGCAGATGTTTTGAAATCGATTTAGCATACAATTCTGGAAAATTTTGAATTGCACGAAAAGTATAATACCCCTTATACCATTCGAAGGGGGACATTTTTTAAATATGGCGAAATAATGAGATAGAGGGTGTTCCCTTCAAAATAAGCCCGATATTCCACATTAAATGATCTAACAATGAAACTGAAAATAATGTACACCCTGTGAAAAGATGTTCAGTTCTCAATCGTGTCCAACTATTCAGATGTAAGAGGAAATTTTCTAGAATTTGTTATATCAATGAGTTATTGATTTTTTTCGAGATGTTCACATTTTTCAAAAAGTCAGAATAACCCGGAGCCCTCTGTATTAAGGTATAGAGAACCCATATGAAGAGGTTATTTATTTTTTAGGGGTGATCAGAAAATGCAATAAAATATAGGGTGTTTCATGAGAAAAAATATAACTTTGATACGCCACACTCCATGGGAACATCCTGTATATTTTGAATTAATTTTAGAATGTAGCCTATATGAATGTACAAACTACTAGTCCGAAATACATATGAAATCACCGTAAACACAATACCATCCAGTGACCAAATTTTGCTCGAAACTTTGGAATCGGGATTTGGATATTATGATTGATGAGATAAGATTCAACGATGCGATTATAAATTACCATCATGCAGCAAATTTATTATCTCCAATTATTAATTATTATTATCTTCCAAACAATTCTATAATTACTTTACAGCTAGTTGGTCGTTTTGTGTGTATATTTATCATTGAAATTGCTTTTCTCCCACTCTGCCCGTATAGGTAAATTCACTATCATTGTTAAGACTGAATTTATTATGGTACTCCGCCAAGAAGTTACAGCGTTGATTACTTCATTTGTCACAGTGGTTCCCTTATTACTCTTGGCTGGGTTTTATTTGTACACGTTAAATTACATTTGGATTGTAAGTTATCTTATGAAGTTTTTGGAATTTAAATAAATGTACGTGGCTGTGATGGATAGCAACCAGTTGAAAATTGAATATTGAATCATTTTAAACGATCGGCTTTCTATGTTTATATTTTAAAAATTGACGCTAATACGTAAACCCTATTGAAAAAAAGCAAACTAATCTTATGAAATTCTGGATTTTCTCTATATTATCATTAATTTTATTGAGGCCTGAGAACGTGCACAGACTCCAGTTTGAGTACTACTGGGTTTTTTGGGGCATTTATTGATTTAGTTTCTGTTTCTGGTTTCTGTTTTTGTTTCTATGTATTAGGTACCTCAGAGATCCATTTTGCAGTCTCTACTATCTGACGAGTACATAATTAGCTCATTAAAATCTCTTCTCTCTTCCAAGGTCATTAGTACGCTAAAGATACTCAACTCTGGAAAATGATATTGTTGGATATCAATGAGCTACCATGGATAAAAAACTTATCAAGTTGGAATAGAGGAAAATATTATTTCCAGAACAAACTTATGAACAAATACATGTCATGGGCACCTGAGCACGTTCAAAATTGTGGAGGAAAAAGAATGTAGATTTTGTGGCATAAGAAAAGAACGCTCCATTCACATACTTGCGAATTGCACAGTACCTAGGAGATTACTGGATAGAAGAGGGACATTCACCTAAGCCGAAGCCTGTAGATATCCTGAAATTCCTCCGGCAAATAGGATTGAAGAAGCTCAGAAACTGGATAGAAGTAAGGCGATACAATAGATCTTCAAGGTTTCAGTGAATGTTACCCCAAATTACAAACACACATACTCAAACATTTAATTTATTCGGAGTATGGCACTCTCGAATAAGCAGGGTTATCTGAAAGTGCAGAGTAAAAAACGCCACACCACTATATATGTTCAAACAATAATTACGAAAGTATTTATTCGGCAAAAATAAATCGGTATGAGCGTTCAAGAATACAAATTGAATGATTTTTGTTATCAAGTATTAAATCAAAATCAGTGTATCTACTTGTATAGTGAATCTTAAATAAATAACTCGTTTTGACAAACAGATAAATTGAGATTCAAGCAAAGTGTGAAACATTTTTGTTTAGTTTTTCAATCCCAAATCTAAAGGTGTACCTGTTAAGGGGCATCTACCAAATTCGACCTTGCACAATTATGCTTTGTATATTTTTTTGTTTCCCTACGTCCTCACGTTTGAGTTCACATAACGAAAATTTTATTAGAAATATGAAAGCTCCGCAACATGTAGGTAGCCAAGCGGTCCAAGCGGATTTTGGTTCACGTACTACTCTATAAGCTTCGTCAGTACTGAACTGGGAGACCGCCGAGACCGGCGAGCGCTGTATCAACAATGGAACGGCACGCGACTACCGAAGCAGAGAGATAATGTCACTCATAGAAGGATAGAAAAGCGAGAGATGGATTTTTATCCGATATTTTAGTGGTAGCAACCGAATTTCAATAAGGAATTGTACGGTCATAAGTAATTTGAGGATTCTGAGATTTTTATATAGTATTCATAAAGCTTCAAATTAGACTTCTTATCAATTAGTTTTTCCACTTAATCCATATTTAATTCTTCACAAGGGCTCAAACTTTGCTTAATATGCTTATCATGATTCGTATTTTTTTCAACAAAATTTGGTTAGCATTTCAAAGTTTTTATTCGATGAGAACTCTAAGCTCAACATTAATCTACATGATATATTTTTTTCTTAATTTTCAATACATTCATTACCTCAAAATTCTTTGCCAAAAATACTTCGATATTTTGTCAAATCGCTGCCGATAGATTCCCCTTAAGTGTAGGGGGTGAAAAGGGTGACAAGTTTTTGTATGTTATGAAACATCTCGATCAAAATAAAAACTTACGAATTCAAGGACTTTTCATCTTTGTCTTAAATTACTTAAATTACTCCTCTAGATTCTTACCCATGGGGTTACCTTAAATTCAAAGTGTATGTAAGCAGTTTGACGACACTCACTGGACTTCGTCAAAGAAAGGATCTGGGCGACGTGCTGTGATATTATGGAATTTGATATGAACTCGTCCTTTTATTTGTTCACCCTTGCTATGAAAATGTATAATTTTTAGAAGCAATAAATTATTGAATTGAATTGAATTGATATGAACGCGTCCAGTGTGAGACTATATAGTGGTCTTACAAGGCCATTCGGTCCCAAAACAACGTGAAACCACGTTGGTCTCACTCGGCACACATCTTATTTTGAATAACAGAGTTTCCAGACTTAATATTCACACTGTATGATGGAACAGTGGACAAAAACCACGACACTGGTAATCAAATTAGAATCCAGAAAACTATATATCATGTACCGGAAGTTCGTACAAAGACTAGTGAGATGAGGTATACTTACGTACATCATTGGCCCATCAATAACAAAATCGTCAATAGGTTAATTTCTAGAACGAGGAAATGGATTGGGAACTGTTCAAAATCTCTTGGCTATTCCTGAAACATACTTGATATGGACGTAGTGGAATTTAATTAAGGGGAAAAATTGTAACCGAACGTGACAAGATTTAAACACGGGCTTTTCCAAAGAATTCTTATTGACTTTTCTTCGGATTGATCAAAATTATCAATATAGAATGAAGGGGAATAATTATAAGTGTTTAAAATGTAGTATTTTTATCCAGCATTGATGGGAAAGAATATATCCTGTGAGCTCACATAGGTTTGTGTAGTTTCGATTCAAGTAATCTGAATATTTGGGTTATTCGAGAAAAATTGAATTATGGACGATCTAAAAATATGAAATATATTCAAATTTAAGACGCAAAACTTGAGTAATATATAGTGACCCTCTCTATCCGAAAATGTATCTCTTTTCAATTGATCAAGACTTAAAAGCTTGGGTATGAAATTTTGATAAAATTCTGTTGTAATTTTTTTTATATTATGGTGGTTTTTCTAAAAAGCTATTTTCTAACTTCCCCACTTTTTTAGTTTTATTGTATAAAAGTATATTTGTATCCGATTGTTTTGAGAAGTTACGTTCTCATTCTCCCCATACGAAATAGTAATTTACGTTACAAGACCGGAAAGTAGTGTTTTTCAGGTCGAGACAAGCAGATTCCGTAGGCGAGTCCTGGAAGCTTGATGAGACCTGGAAAACACTAACTTTCGGTTGCGTGACGTACAATCTTATTTCTTAAGACAGACATCTCGATATACATTAAATTCTCCATTTCAATTTTTATAACAAAGTGATTAACAAAACTTAAACCAGATAAAATATTTATTTTGACATAAACGACAAATTAAAAATCAACGAACTGTCATCACTCGACAATATAATATCGAAACGTTGTTACCATAGTGAAGAAATCAAGGTAGATTGTATTATAATAGAGCGAGTGGAAAAATTACAAAAAATGAACGTCAGGGACCGGCAATAGTAGTTTACCTAACTAGTGCGGAAAGTGATACTTTTCCGCACGCTATTGCAGATGGCCAAATGACGCTTTAGCGGAGTTCGGCCAGCAATCGCGTGTGGAAAAGTCACTTTACGCACGTGTTAGGTACACTATTTTTTCTTCTAGCGTGCGGAAAAAAAAATCCAAAAGTTGATATAAAAAAAAATTTAAACAAATTTCACATTCAAATGGTTTTTCACCAGTGTGTATACGCATATGTACACCCAAGTCTCTGTTCGTTGAAAAATTATTGAAGCGTACGCGTTCCTCTTTATTGAAAATTATAGCAGAATTCTAATAAATTTCTTAATTTTTCAGTCATTTGGTAAACTTGGATATACAAAATACATATATTGAATATTCAAATGTCAGTATATTCCTCAAATGTCAATAAATTTACTTTCCGCACTAGTGCGGAAAAGTGACTCTTTCCGCACGCTTTTTAGTGCGGAAAAGATTCACTTTCCGCACGTTAGTAGGAAAAAGCTTTTTCGTGCAACCGGACGCAAAACAAGCATTTTGCAGCCGCAACAGAGGCCGCAAAATGATATTTTGCGGCCGTTATCATTTTGCGGCCGTTACCCAGAGTGACGGCCGACAAAAATTTTTTCGGCCGTTCCCATAGTGACTGCCGGCAAACTGAACGCCACTACAGCATTTGACATTTCTGAAATATGACAATAACAATGTATTTCGAACCAAAAACTAACTGTCTTTTCTAAAGAGACATAATGTTTATTGAAATTATGTAATTTTCACGGTTGCACGAAAAATATTGTGTATACTATGGCCGCGAAATGTTTTCGCGACCTCGAGATTATCTTGCCTCGGCCGGAGCGGCCTCGGCGATAATCTCTCTCTCGGAACGCCAAAAAGCATTTTGCGGCCTTAGTATACAAATAACTATTTCCGGTCCCTGACGTCCATTTTCTGTTCTTGATCGGACGAAAAATTGTCCAGAATGTGTATACGGTCTTAAAAAAATTACTATTTCCTAGCTAGTGCGGAAAGTGATACTTTCCCGCACGCGACTGCAGTTCACCCCAACGACGCTGAGCGGAGTTTGGGCAAGCGGCCAAGGGCGGGAAAGACACTTTACGCAAGAGTTAGGAACATTTTTTTTCCTACGACCGTATATACAAAAAATATACCAACCCATTTTTCAAAAATTATTTTATTCTAGCATACATATACAAACTTTAACTGAATACTACTCATTATTATATATACAGAAGCACAACGCAATAACTACTTGTTTTTTAGGTTCCTCACCATCATAATTACATAGGCTAATGAATTTATAACTTGGTAGATTTGTTTCTGTGCTATATTCAGGATAAAATGGAAATAGTCAAACTGTAAGGCAATTCGAGGATAGATGATTCTGTTGAAATTTCCATACGTTGAACAAAATTGCCCTTTATTTTTAAGATAAATCTTCGTTGAGTTAGGAGCATGTATCGGGTATTAAAAACACGTGAATAAATAATGCTCACAATTCATACCCAGAATAAAAATAAATACCTAGTTAACAAAAACTACCTCCCCCACAATGCAGAGGTGAGATGGCGCTACTAAAAAAGGAAAGTTTTGACCAAATTATTATTGATAGATGCATTGTACCTGAATTATCTATGATACCTGATGCAAAACTATGCAACCCACATTACGCAAAACCAATGAACTAGTTGAGTGCGCCTGGGTTGACAAGGAGGTGAACGACAGTAGAAAAACATATGTCAAGTGCTGTTTGTCAATGGTTTTAAAACTAGTAAAATATAACTCGTAAATCCTAACTATTACATTATTTAGTAACCACAAAACCATAGGTTATGGGCCCAGCTATAATCTAGTAGTATTGGTAAGAAACGAGGGCACAAAATTCAGCTACAAAAAGTCGTGTTGTTCTGTTCGTAGTATTCTAAAAAAGGTGAAGTGGCGGCATCTGGAAACCTCGTGGCACATAATGTTACACCGTTCAACGGCACGGGATTCTCAAATTGGGAGTTCCGGATGAAACTTTTTTTAGAACAAAGTGGTTGCTTAAATGTTTTAACAACTAATTGCCCTACTGCAGCCGAAGAACAAGCGGATTGGAAAAAGAAAGATGTTAAAGCTCGAAATATTATCGTTCAGTGTCTGGCCGATAATATGTTGGAAATAATAAAATGTAAGGAAACAGCCAAAGACATTCTTGAAGCTTTAAGTAAGACATACATCAAGAAAGGCATATCAAATCAGGTAATGTTGCAGAAGAAATTAAGAAGCATGAAATTTTCTGGTGGGTCACCATTAACAAATTTTCTAACAGAATATGAGCAAACTGTATGTGAACTTAAAGCAGCTGGTGGAAAGCTTGAAAACAATGAGATTATTTCCCAGCTGTTATCCTCCATGCCTGATTCATATGATGCTGTAGTCATAGCCATTGATGTTCTTTTTTGCAATGATGAAGATAAAGTCACTCTAGATTTTGTAAAAAATAAATTGCTACTTGCGGAGTCCAGGAGAAACAGTAAAGTTTGCGAAGATGAAGACAGCAATGCAGCAGCGTTCACAGGCAAGTCAAAAAGTTTTTTTAAGAAAATGAATACCACTAAACGAAAACCTTTTCCATTCAAATGTCATCACTGCAAAAATAAAGGCCATATGAAGTTCGAGTGCCCAATTCTGAAAAGCAATAAAGAAAGAAACAAGGCAAGTATTGCTCAAACAAAATATGAAGAGAGCGAAGAAGATATTGCCTTCATAACATCAGCTAATCTCGAACCCCCTTCTATGTTAGCAACCCAGACAAATGACAATGAAATCAAATTTATCATCGACAGTGGCGCAACCAATTAGTAACCAATTTAGTAAATGAGGATGCTGGGAGACACTTATATGACATGAAAGATGTGTCAGTTTCTATAAACATAGCCAAACAGGGAGAAACAATGGAAGCAGTTAAACAAGGGAACTTACACTTGAGAGGTGATGACAATAAAACCGTATTATTGAAAGATGTTTGGGTTTGTAATAATCTTTTTCATAATCTGCTTAGTGTGAGAAAATTGGAACAAAACAATTTCCAAGTTGTCTTTGAAGATAAACAAGTAAAAATTATGAAAAATGGAAAAACTGTCTTACAAGGAAAGTTAAATGGAAACTTGTACATTATAGTACTAAAATTGCAAGAAAACTTTCAGGCCAATCTTACAGAAATTGACAGCATGTTGCAGCATAGAAGAATGGGCCATTCATGCAAATTTCCTTCTCCAGGCATTTGTGAAGTTTGTCTACAAGG
The DNA here is from genome assembly GCA_910591685.1 of Galerucella tenella. Classification (NCBI taxonomy): domain Eukaryota; kingdom Metazoa; phylum Arthropoda; class Insecta; order Coleoptera; family Chrysomelidae; genus Galerucella; species Galerucella tenella. Next base: position 23,748 of record CAJUYH010003066.1, read on the forward strand.
AAAGCAGACTAGACAACCTTTCAAAACAATTTCTGAAGAAAGAAAACCAAAACGTATTTTGGAGGTGGTATCAACAGACGTGTGTGGACCTATAGTGCCAGCAACTTTTAATGGGATGCGATACTATGTAAGCTTTATTGACCATTTTTCACATTTTGCTATCTGCTATTTGATTTCACAGAAAAGTGAAGTAATAGATAAACTAAAAGAGTATGTAGCTCATGTAGAAGCAAAATTTGATATGAAAATTGGACGTCTAAGGTGCGACAACGGAGGAGAATATGTCTCCGGTGATTTTAAGAATTTCTGTGTTAAGAAAGGCATAAAAATTCAGTATACTATTCCCCGCAATCCCGAACAGAATGCAGTCGCAGAACGCTATAATCGCACAGCAATGGAAAAAGCACGATGTCTAATTTTTGATGCAAAAATGGACAAAAGAATGTGGGGCGAAGCACTGCGAACTGGTGTTTACTTAATAAACAGAACTGTCACTTCTGCACTAAACAACGAAAAATGCCCAGCCGAAGTTTGGTTTGGAGAAAAGCCCAACCTGAACAAAATCAAACTTTTTGGAGCAACAGCCTACAACCACATGCCAAAAGAGGATCGTGAATCAAAGCTTGATTCCCGAAGTCAAAAATTAATATTGGTCGGCTATACAGACAACGGATACAGGTTGTGGGATGAGTCCAATAGAAAAATTATTGTAGGCCGAAATGTTATTTTTAACGAACTGCAAGGCAACCCAATAATGATAAATGTAAATGACAGTGAAAATTCTAAACAAACAACAGAAAAAGAAAAACCGACTGAGAACATAAACAAAAATCTTGAAAGAGATGAAATTGAAACAGGAACAGAAGAAATTCAAAATGAAAGACGTACTTCTACACGAAAAAAACAATTACCTAAACACCTTGAAGACTATGAGCTAGATCTCGAAGAAAACTTGTTAGCAGCTTTATCTGTAGGAAATTTTATGTCTGATATTCCGCAGACATATGAAGAAGCAGTCCAAGACAATGAATGGAATGCTGCAATACAAGATGAACTCAATTCTCTCAAAGAAAACGGTACTTGGGAGCTCGTACCTTACCCCGAAAAGGAAGAAATTATTGACTCCAAATGGGTGTTTCGAGAGAAAACACTTCAAGGAAAACAAATTAAAAAGGCAAGACTTTGTGCGCGTGGTTTTAAGCAGTGGTCATTTAACGATGACATCTATGCACCGGTCGCGAAAATGCTGAGTGTTATTTTGTCTCTATCTTGAGTTAGATTTAAAAGTGTTGCAATTAGATGTAAGTTCTGCATTTTTATATGGCATGTTAGATAAGCCAGTATACATGGAACAACCTAAAGGGCTACTTGGAGAGAAAAATCTTGTATGCAAACTAGTAAAGTCATTATATGGTCTCAAGCAAGCCCCGAAATGTTGGAATATGTTGCTGCATAAAAATCTTACTGATTTAGGTCTTGAACGTTCTCAGAAAGATCCATGTCTGTACTTCAACATGGACACATTCCTTTTAATTTATGTTGATGACCTAATTTGTTTTTCTAAAAGCACTAAGACTTTAAATTTCATTAAAAAAACACTTTCTAGAAATTTTAAAATGAAAGAATATAAAAATTCAAAACTCATGTTTCTAGGACTTGAAATAGAAAAAATTGGAAATACATTGCATATTAGTCAAAAAGATTTAATCGATGAAATTTTAAATCGTTTTAATATGAAAGACAGTAAATTCTCCAATATTCCAATGCAACCAAAGTTACAGTTGTCAGCAATAGTTAGTAATTCTGAAAATTTATGTGATGGAAAACTACCTTACCGAGAGCTTATAGGTTGTTTAATGTATGTGATGCTGGGATCTAGGCCTGATTTAAGTTCCTCTGTAACCTATTATAGCCAATTTCAAAATTGCTTTTCACATGAACACTGGATTCATTTGAAAGGTGTTCTTACATACTTGAATCAAACAAAAAATGTTGGTTTGAAATTTGTCAAAAGTGGAAATCCTAATTTTTGTTTATTATCATTCGTTGACGCAGATTTTGCAAACAGTATTAATGACAGGAAAAGCATTTCCGGATATTTAATAAAACTTAACAAAAATCCAGTATTCTGGAAAACTAAGAAGCAAAATCTTGTGACATTATCTAGTGCTGAGTCTGAGTATGCTGCTCTTTCCACATGCATAACAGAAAACTTGTTTCTGGGGCAGATGCTATCTGAAATTTTAAATACAAATGTTTTCCCTATAACAATCTTCGAAGACAACCAGTTTTGTATTAAAATGGCATCTACCCTTGAATCAAAACGTACAAAACACATTGATGTCAGACATCATTTTGTACGCAATTGCATTTCTGAAAATAAAATTAAACTATTGTATATTGAAACTGCCAATCAGGAGGCAGATATATTGACAAAACCTTTGTCAAATATAAAATTTGTTTATTTCAAAAATCTCTTAAACATTGTACCTGTTTAAAGATAACTTCTAGATCATTTTTTGTCATACAGTAAAGTTTATTTCATATAGAGTTAAGTTCTTTTGATATAGAGTTGAGTTTAGTTTGGAACTATTGTTATTATTTGAAGTTTAGACCTAATGTAAGGTTCAAAGTATTGAGGGGTAGTATTGATAGATGCATTGTACCTGAATTATCTATGATACCTGATGCAATACTATGCAACCCACATTACGCAAAACCAATGAACTAGTTGAGTGCGCCTGGGTTGACAAGGAGGTGAACGACAGTAAAAAAACATATGTCAATTATTAAGAAGTGCTGTTTGTCAATGGTATTAAAACTAGTAAAATATAACTCGTAAATCCTAACTATTACATTATTTAGTAACCACAAAACCATAATTATCACTTTGTTTTGCAAAAAAGGATACTGCAGTCATGGCAAAAGTTAACAGACTTGATGCAGGAATCGTGGAACCATTTTAAGCATCGTGATAACTCACTCGTCAGGTTTTCTGAATCAAGAATACATTTTGCCACAAACACTGCATTCCCCAGCATCGTCCATATCATCTGAAGAGTTATCCAATATTGGAGCTCCCAGATCTTCGTCTGGCGACGAGTCGTATATGTTGATGTTTTTTCAATAATATTTCCATCGGTTTCTGCAGGCAGTTCATTCTGTTATTCTCATATATTCCAACTGGCCCATGAGCAACGTCCAGTTCGCTTTTATTTGGTCGGCACATCAATGGGCCATCTAACCTCAGTGATAAGTGATCCGTCCATCTTACCTTTGTGAGGAGAGAGCGCACCTCAAAAGCTGAACCCATTTTCAAGTTATACAGCAAAACTGGAATATTTCTACTCATCTGAGAGGATAATTATAGTGAAATTATTGTTAAATTGAAAAGGCCTTTGACCAGTGAACACATACGGTGCGGTGACGGGTGAGTAATATATCACAACATGTATGACTAATTATTTGTCGTAAATTGTCGATTGAAGTTGGTTGAGTTTTGTGAACAACCGACCTAAGGTGACCCCACAGAAGAAAATCAGGTGACGCTAAGTCTGGTGACCTAGGTGGACACTCAATGGGACATCTTCCAATCCATCTATTTGGATAACTATCATCCAGCCAGTCCTTAACCGCTACTGACTAATAGGGAGGTGCACCAACTTGCTGGAAGTGCAAAAAGTTTTTATTTAGAGCTGGATTGCCATCGCCGCATTGTTGGTTCTCTAATTCTTGGACAATTAAGGGCTCCATAGTGTTCTCCAGCATATCATTTGAATTTCCCGGTATAAACGAGGGACCAATCACAGAATCTCCTAATATCACTGCCCAAACATTTCGTTTCTCGGGTTCTCTTTAAACATACCTATGTGAATTTTCATCATTCGAATAACGACAGTTTTGTTTATTCACATTAACACTTAGATAAAATATACACTGATCACTGAAACGAATATTTTTGGAAAATCCATGTTTATTCTTGATTATTCCAGTCATTATTTTACAAAACTTCGGTCTGGATCGTCATTGGACAATTTGGAAATACAGGACTTGAGTCGGTACGGAAAGTGAAATTCAATGTTTCCCGAGATGTTTCCAAGAATTGTCCGATGACTTCAATTTGAGTTGCTTCATCGAGTACTTTTTTTATTTGCCAAAAATTTTGAGAACAAATCACGGATATACACGTGATCTGCAAGTTTTTCAGGCTATTGAAATTATTTCCATACGCTCAGGTATACTGTAAACCATCGTGATTATTGTAGTTAAATCAACGTACAAAACGTTCAAAAATATCTTTGGACTGAACGTACAAATGAATAATCTATCACAAAAGACAATGCCATTGTTTGGTTAGTATGGTGAGGTAAGGTAAGTATTTTATTTTTTTTGTCAAATAAATGTTTCTGCTCTATTGTTTTACCCTTTATAATTATGACTCAGACTGCTGGAGAGCATTTTTACGGGCCTTCCAACGACATATCATAAGTAGGTGGTTACCATTCAAATTTTTGTAGGTGTGGTTGGTGCGTTCTCTTATGTCATTTTATATTCCACTTTCTGTCCTAAAAACGGTTTTGAGATTTTTTCATATCTCTCTTCATTCACTAGGTACACAGCCCATATTGTAAGTTTCAAAATTGATACTCGGTATAAAGGATATAACGTTTATCTATCACTGCTATAAACCTCCATGTTTAATCCAAATTGAAATATTTTTCTATTTTCCTCGACTATCTTCTAACGACCTTTCTACGTGAATATTTTTGCGGCCTCTAGCTTAACCCTAAACAATATATATTATAGTCGATTTATCCAGATAGATCCTTATTGAATTAAATAGCGTTAATAGCTGCGAGACCAAGCAGTCGGGTTCATAGGAAATTTATAAACTGTTCGTATTGTTTGTTTTTATTCACTTAATTCCGATTCGCTATGGCCGCAATCTCGTTTTAGTCGTCGCTTCAACTGGAAATTGGAGAGAAAATACGGAAAATACAGACGGATTAGTTTACGATCTTTAGCGGAAAATCGAATAACACTACGTTCGTTTGAATTTTACGGTGCTCTATTAACTTCACGTGATAAGAAATAGCTGGATATTGACGTTTAAAGTTAATCATATAGTCCTAGAGATATTCAAGTTAGTTATTCTCATCATTTCCACCGAAAAAATATTGAGTCAAACTTCTCCTAATAAGCGCAGAGTGTATATTGTATACACTGTGTTATTTATAAGATGCGACATGGGGATTTCTGTACAAAACTGTCCAACGCGAGCTAGCTTTTTTACCAAATGGCGTTTATGAAAAATAATAACAGATATGGAAAGGTCGTTAAAAAATAAGCTCAAATGCACTTTCAAGTTTCTCAAATTCGTTCTGGTTCAATAGAAAAAATGGATGTTAATGTTTAACAAAGTTGTTAGTTATTCGAAAAATTCACCTACCCGGTGACTGAATACGTCAATGAAGGACAATATATGGATGTGAAACAGCACAAATACTTGATAATCCAAAATAAAACGTTCAATTTAATTTCAATTTTTACTAATTAATTATGACATACGAGTAAACATCAAAAATCTTTTATGACGTAAAACATCAAAAAATCTCTAAAAACAATTTCTTTTCATATACAGAGATACAAATAAATTCAACTATCTTCAACATCCTTCCACCTTAAATTTATTGAACTCAGTTCAAAAACTCAATGCACTACATTCCTAGTCTATGGATAGGTTTGACTGTTCTACCATAGCGTGTGGTAATCGGCAGTAATTCAGAATTTTCTCCATTATGACCATCCTGATTATTTTCAGTTTTTTCATAATGAGAAGTTCCTTCGGGTATTTTGCTTGACAGTGGGGATAGATCCAAATCACGGCTGCAATTTAATTCCAAAGGATAGACCCACTGAAGAGGTCTCAGAATGGTTCCTTTCGCAGTTTTCAATTTTACCAGTCTTATTTTATTATCACGACCAGGTATTAACTCTTCGATAAAAGCAAGTGGCCAATCTAGTCGTTTCAAATTGTCTGATCCTATCAAAACAATGTCACCAACTTCAATTTCTTTTTGGAAACGATTCTTGGCTGATGATTTCAGTTGTCCCAAGTATTCACTTCTGAACCTTCTACGAAGATCTTCTTTCAGTTTCATCCTATATCCCAAGTGATTTCTCAAATCTGAAATCTCCACAGCATCCAAATCTGGAACTCCACATTCCGGAATTTCTCTGATTAACATGGCAGGGGTCAGTGGAACTAGGTCCCTGCTGTCTTCATGCGAATATGTTAATGGTCTTGAATTCATTATCGATTCACAGTCGCAAAGAGTGGTGAATAATTCTTCGTAGGATAAACTGGCTTTACCTAAAACTTTCCGGAGTATGTCTTTGATAATTCCAATCAGCCTTTCCCACCAACCACCCCAAAACTGTTGTCGAGTCAGACCAATAATAAACTAAAATAGTAGGATCAACGGTGTCAGTAACGGTTTTGGATAATCTGGCTCCTATAGTAGCTGATAACAATTCGAGACGAGGAAAAGTCATTCGTTTAACAGGAGAAACTCTAGATTTGGCTTGAACAAGTTGAACATTCACGCCGTCACATGTTTCGGATCTCAAAAATATTGCTGTGGCATAGTCCTGTAGACTAGCATCACAGAAAACGTGTAAGCTGCAGTGGATTTTTCCTTCTGTAGATTCAAAGAGCCATCTAGGGATGTTAAAGTTCAGAAGTGTAGGAATTTCTTCGACCCAATTCAAAAAACTTCTTTTGATGTCTTCCTGTACCTCGGTATCCCAGCCCGTTTTCAAGCTCCAGATCTTCTGTAATAATATTTTGGGGTGAAGAGACACCGGACATGAAAATACTATCGGATCGAAGAGTCGATGAGCGGTTGACAAAATTACTCGTTTAGTAATGTTACGAACTCACTAATTCCGAAGCCGGTCCTGTCGCGAACGAAGAATGCGACCTTTTTAGAAATGTTCTTTCGCAGGTAATATCCAGACTGTTCTGGAAATGTACCAGGCCATACAATGGTTTATCGCGAAGGTTCTAGAGATTCGAAAAGGAGTATATATACGTGGATTTTCGAATGAGTCGGAAGTTGTTCAGTATACAGTGAATCGGTAAACAGTTTCAGTATACAGTGAGTGAACAGAAGTGAATATAAATAGTATTAAATATAAATTAGGACAATTATTATACCAAGTGTAGATACATTAATAGACATTAAGTAGTGTGTATATAAATTAAGATTATTATAGTGTGTAAGTGTTTCTTTAATAAATCGATAGTAATTAGCCATAGTGAGTGTATAATTTTATCCCACGGTAAAAACAGTTTAAATAAATAAGAAAAACATTACATTGGTGTCAGGTGTGGGGTAGTATTAATAAATAATTACGTAAAAATGGCTAAGAGACTATGTGACCTGAAAGTGACGGAACTAAAACCAGAATCAGAAAATCGCGAGTTGGAAACGTCCGGTAAGAAGAGTGAATTAGTTGAAAAACTGGAAATAGCACTGGAAAGTGAAGACTTGGATCCAGAAACATTCTTATTCAATGACGAGTCCTCCACCCTAATCTCGTCAATTTCTGCTAACATTTCTGCTAATATGGACGAGAAGATTTCTACCATGAAAAATGATATATCTGCTATGAAGGACGATATTTCTGCTAATATGGACGAGAAGATTTCTACAATGAAAAATGATATTTCTGCTAACATTTCCTCCATGGACGAGAAGATTTCTACTATGAAAGACGATATTTCTGCTGATATTTTGTCAATGAAAAATGACATTGCCGCTGAAGTTGAAAATAAAATTTCGTCCCTAAAATCAGATATTGAGAATCAAAAGACAACAATGTAAGAGAAAATCCAGGAGCTAGAGAGAAAAATGGCAAATTCAGGAACACAAGACATGTCAGCTGAAGAAAAGAAGATCAAGCAAATAAAACCCTGCAAGCCAGAAAAACTGCCCAAGATAGAAGACATTGGCAGTTTTGCTCGAGTCAAGGCCCCAACGTTCGACGGAAAGATGTCGTGGACCAACTATGTTAAACAGTTTGACCATCGCTCTCCGGGAAGATGACTTGGATGTGCTTCAGACGATACCCCTTGAAGAAACGGATGACTTCGAGCAGCTGAAGAAGAGGTTGGACATGCGATATGGTCACGAACATATAGAACACTTGTACCAATCTCAGATGAAGAATCGAAGGCAGAGACGTGATGAAACCCTTCAAGAGTATGGATTGGATATCGCCCGACTAGTCCGATTTGCTTATCCATCAGCACCAGAAAACATGATGGAATGTCTAGGCATCCAGGCCTTTATTGATGGCTTACGTGACCCTGATATGCAGAGGACGCTTCGTTTAGCCCATACCAAAACATTGGTCGATGCATTGACTGCTGCTCTTGAATATGAAGCAGCCACGAAGGCGTCAGGATATGAAGTTAGGACCATTCAAGAAGAGGGTGACGAAGAAATTTGAACAGTTAGTCAACTTGATAAAAAGCATGGTTGAACGAAAGCCGAGGAAGATTAGATGCTGGAATTGTGGCGAGCTAGGACATGCACGCAGCTCGTGTAAGCGCCATAGAACTCCAGCAAACCAAGAGCCCCAGTCCCAGGAATGGGTCGGCCACGACGGGGCAGCACCGACCCAGGATCGTTCCAAAGACCCTCTCATACTGATAGCCTCTCTCAGATGCCGTGATGACAGTGTATATGTGGATGGCGAAGTTAATGGCAAGAAATATACTCTGCTGGTGGATACTGGAGCAACTAGAACCATTATACGGCCAGAGCTAATAAAATATAAGAAGCTTCTGCCAACGAGGCTGCGACTCCGGACCGCAACAGGGGAGAGTGCCAACGTTCATGGAGAGACGCAAATCCAATTGGGAATTGGTGAACAGAAATTTACGCATACGGTAATCGTAGCTGACATCGAAGAAGACGCGATTCTGGGAATGGACGTAATGGATTCACATGGTTTCCAGCTAGACTTTAGAAACAGAACCATCAAGGTGGGTTCCGAAGAAGTATTCCTTCATCCACATGAAAGCAGAACGGTGTTGGCAGCTGTACAGGAAGATACTGTTTTTCCTGCACGAAGCGAAACCATGATAGTAGCGCGCTACAGGGGATCATGGAAGAAGGTACACCGGTTATGATGGAACCTTGGAACCACGACGAAGAGGTTGGTAAAGGAGTGCTAATTGGAAAAGGACTGGTTACGTCAGCGAAGGAGATCCCAGTACGTGCTATAAACGTGAACGATTGCCCAATTACCCTCAAGAAGGAAACCAGAATTGGATGTTGCACACCGGTGACGTCTGTAGTTCGTCAAACAACGACAACCGACAATTCTAATGAAAGATTCGAACAGATGTTGTCAATAGCTGGCCAATCCTTGAATCGAGCTGAGAAAAGGAAAATGAGAGAATTCCTCTTGCAGTATCGAGACCTATTCGTACCAAAAGGAGGTAGAACATCAGCCGTAAAACACAAAATCGATACTGGTAATGCCAAGCCAATTAAACAATCAGCTCGAAGGCTACCGCAAGCGAAGAGAGAGGAAGCTGAAAGAATAATTCAAGAGATGGAGAAAGAAGAAGTAATAGAACCATCTACTAGTCCATGGGTGTCTCCAGTAGTGCTCGTCAAGAAAAAGGATGGAACTACCAGATTCTGCGTGGACTATCGCCAGCTAAATAACGTGACGAAAAAGGACAGCTATCCTCTGCCTCGGATCGACGATACGCTAGACACTTTGGCTGGCAGTAAAATGTTTTCCACCTTGGATCTGAAGTCCGGCTATTGGCAAGTAGAAATGGGCCCAGAAGACAAAGAGAAAACTGCTTTCACCACCGGATCTGGATTATGGCAGTTCAACGTCATGCCCTTCGGGCTCTGTAATGCGCCCGCGACATTTGAAAGACTCATGAAAAATGTATTGAGAGGATTATCTTGGAAAACTTGCCTGGTCTATTTAGACGACATCGTAGTACTAGGGAAGACATTCGAGGACCACCTGAAGAATTTGCAAGACGTATTCAAACGACTGCAAGCTGCTCAGCTTATGTTAAACCCGAAGAAATGTCAGTTATTCCAAAACCGAGTCAACTATCTGGGTCATATTGTGAGTAACGAAGGAGTGGCAGTAGATCAAGAGAAAATTGCTTCCATTAAGCAATGGCCGCAACCAACAGACAAACTCCATTCTTGACACTGATGCAAGCAACGTAGGAATTGGAGGAGTACTGTCACAGATCCAAGGAGGCCAAGAAAGAGTGCTGGGATATTTCAGTGAAGTCCTCTCCAAACCAGAACGAAACTACTGCGTCACGAGAAGAGAACTTTTGGCGGTAGTGAAGTCTGTGGAACACTTTTATCAGTATCTTTATGGAAAGAAATTTTCAATTCGGACTGATCATGCAGCACTCAAGTGGTTGATGCAGTTCAAGAATCCCGAGGGCCAGATCGCTAGATGGATTGAGCGACTCCAAGAATACGATTTCAACATCGAGCCTCGGGCTGGTGTCAGCCACCGAAATGCCGACTCCCTGTCTAGACGACCGTGCCAACCAGACTGTTCCCACTGCAACAAGGTGGAATCTAAGGAAGCTGCAGTTTCAAGAACTATAGTAAGCAATGAAGAATGGTCACCCACCAGGATTAGAGGAGATCAAGATAATGATACACACCTAAAGATGATCCGGCAATGGAAGCAAGAAAATCGGCGACCTACCTGGCAAGAAGTGTCAAGATTTTCACCAACACTGAAGGCATATTGGACTCAGTGGGACTCCCTTGTCCTGGAAGAAGGCCTGTTGAAACAGTTCCTGAGAACGATGATGGTTCCGGAAATAGAGGACAAATAGTTATCCCGAGATCGAGAGTACCTGAGGTACTGAGGAAGTTACACGACAGTCCATCAGGAGGTCATCTGGGAGTGAAGAAAACCCTTCAGCGTGTCCGTGAAAGGTTTTATTGGATGAACAGCTCACCGAATTGTGAAGGACTGGTGTAAGAAGTGTACGAATTGTGCTACGAGTAATGGATCACATCGCAAGAGAAAGGCTCCCATGAAACAATATAATGTTGGAAGCCCATTCGAAAGGATCGCATTAGATATCGCTGGACCATTTCTGACGACAGAAAATGGTGGTAAATTCATTCTGGTCGTGATGGATTATTTTACCAAATGGGTAGAAGTTTACGCGATTCCGAACCAAGAGGCCACAACTGTCGCAGATGTATTGGTAAAAGAATTCATTAGCCGATATGGAGTGCCATTGGAAGTTCACAGCGATCAGGGAAGGAATTTCGAAAGCCATGTATTCCAGGAAATATGTGATAAGCTGGGAATGAAGAAGACGAGG
>CAJUYH010003067.1:0-35156 GCA_910591685.1 Galerucella tenella
TGTGTACGCTATAGGTACTTATTCCCTCTCCCTTCTGTCTATCTATATACATAAATAATTATTCCCTTCCATTTATCGTGAAAAATCAATTGAAATCCGAACTCTTCCCTGATTAGTCTTTCTGCAGCTAACCGCTCGTAATGGCTTATGCGATAGTTATATCTGTCAACGGTAGGGGGTGTACCGCTTATCTACGTTCACATAATAATATAGAATTGTTTAATAGACACTACAACGTTATTTAGGTGGAAGTTATAAAACATTTTTTTTACGACAACCTCGATAAATGTTTATTTTATAACCGTAACTTCAATCACATTTTGTACAGAATTTCATTTTTGCATCGGCTGCTAGGCAAGCTGCTAAGCAACAAATGCGAAATGGAATATTTTGTACTAGATCTAGATTCACTCTAAAATCATGACGACTACGGCTTGTCAAATTATGACGTCCAGCGACAAATTGATGAAACGTCAGCAGATCGTTAAAAGTTTTAGTAGGCAACGAGTAATTTTATAGTTGTTTTCTATAAATACATTTTTATAGGCTTCTATTTCCGTGTACCTATTAGAAATAGCAATAAAGAAAATATTTACAAATTTCTTCAATTTATATTTTAATTCTGATAGAAAGCCCATTAGCCGCGAATTCGGAGTAATGAAATATTATCAGTTTATTTCTTTCAAAGTTTTTGCAATGTATGCATGTAATAAACGTGAATGATATGTTGTCATAGAAAAAGTATAGTATGAAATTCGCAACAAAATGGCCATTTTGCACTCGTATGAATTGCAGCACGAGCCGCAATGGGCAAAATGGGCATCATTTTGTGCTCATTGCATAATATACTATTATGTGACAAAGACATCATTTTATATTTCAATTTAAGTGTCAAAAGGCCACATTCTACTATAATTACTTCATCAGAGTACTGAGGACTATGGTAAAATTGTTATTTATCGAGGGTCACACGGCAGTACCTCGTAAGGGACAAAACATGTATTGTATTTTACAGTGTTTTAAAGTTACGTCAAAGTAATCAGAATCGATATTTTAGAATATGACTTGGTTAAAAGTTTTTCGTTCTAAACAATGTAGTGCGAGATAGTTGGCGACACACATTTTAAAGCGAAATAATTAAATAGTCGAATTGTCACTTACGAGGTACCTACTGCAGTGTAGCCCTTGTTATATGTATCAGCTATTCAGGCCCTTAGTGGCCCTTGGCTTCAAGTATATTGGTTTTTCTATGTATTTGTCTTTATCTAGTTATTCAATGTGTTAGTGATTGTTCATTTTTTTGTTTATAACTAATTACGAGCTAATTACCACACAACCAAACCTATTTTATCGAGCAATCAACAACTTTCTTAACAATTTGCAAAAAGTTCCAAGTCGATCATAGCATATTCTAATTATTTGTCGATATCATGAAAAGTTTTACTTCGTTGACTGGATTATTACTCTAATCCAACAATTAATACATTTTCAAAGAAATTGTCGGAATATAAAATTTTGCATGAAATTCCTCGTGAAATTCGGATCATAAACAATAATTATGATCTCAATATCATAAATATTTATTTCATGATTTATTTATGTATGGATATCATTTATTAAGTTGAGTTTAATTTTTTAATTATTTAACGTCTTGTTTGTTCCAACTATGTATTCCAATTTCTGGTCATGGTACAGGGCGCCAGGTAATTTGAGAAAGACGTCACCGACAAGTCGGACATATTGGGCTGAAGGGCTCACATTCCATCAGTTTTCATTGTTCGCTGGTGAACAACGGATAATAGTTAGACTTTAATTGACAATAATTAACAAAGATTTTATAAAAGAACTCGTCAGAAAAGGAGTATGAAAGATGCAGAAGCTTTAAATTAACCCCTTAAAAATAAGATTCATCTCCGTCAGTGTAATGATAAATGCATTAGATTTTCCAATAATTGCAAATAATTTATTTCCCTACAATTGAAACAAAGACGAAGACTACTGTCAGTGATAATGCCTCACAACTTATTAAAAAGACATTAAACTGCAATTAAAAGGACATAGTCACCTTTTCACATTATTATAAATGCGTTAAACCAGTTTGAATGGATCCTCATAAGGTACTTACTGTTTTTATGGATACTAAAAAAAACAAATCACATGTGACTGTCTTGTTAAATTTCTGGTAAATTATAATAAGCGCCTAGATAAAGTGGTTGTTGTGCTGTAAATCACGTTTTTCTTTTCAAGCTGGTAAATATGAATGAGAACAAGATTGGAGTTCTTGATAAAGTTTCGAATAACGACACTACGAGCCTTGTGATACCTCGAAAAAAGGTAGCGTGGGTAACTCTGAGAAAACGCTCGTTCACACCGCGTTGTTTGCAGACACGGAAAGTATAATTTTCGAATGGTTGTTTAGAGATTGTCTTTTACGTGTTGCATATAACAACAAATATGTCAACAATTATCAAAATCAACTGTCAACTGTCAAAAAAGCAGTTCCAATACCAGTTTCAATATTTTTAGGTATTACTGAAGCAGCTTTGCTTAGATGTTGGTGGAGAGCTGTAAATGTTGATCGATTCGGATGTTGGCAATAAGCAAATCTTTGTTCGGCTGTAGCACACCAAAGATTAAATGCATATTACTACAATCTTCTTAGGAATAATTGACTATGTTGATAAAAAGTTGGAAAGTTAGAACAGATATAACAGTAACTCATTAACTTGACTTATCAATTCCTTCTCATTTGTTAATGTCACAGGTTGACTAGTGGTCTGTTGCACCAACCAAGTTATAATTTTGAGTTGGTATGCACAATGGATTCTATACAAATTAAGCCAGTTAAAACTTAAACGAACAATATTGAAGGTTTAATCTGAAACTGTTCTTTTTGACAGTTTGGTAACTTAAGTCCTGAATATTTCAACACGAAATGCGAAGAAAGGGCGATAAAATCGATGGGAGACAACCCCCCTCACAAGGTGCAGAACACCCTAAAATTTTTACTACGAGCCTCCACTGGCTGCCACTATCTAAACCAGCTGGCAGCTTGTAATGTGGGACATGCGCTTCTTAGACAACCACTGGCATATAGTATATTACACTACAAGTGCATAAAGTTTGAGATTTCTGCACTGTGCACGCAGCTCAGGGCTCTCAATATTTCTGCTCGTGGTTATACTATGCCTCTGCATTTTTGGCCGACATTACATACTTGCTACATCTGTTGGGAGACAGAGAATCCGACATTTATGCTTTCCTACCAAAGCATAAATGTCGAGCTTTCTGCCACCCAACAGAAGCAGCAATTACGTACTTTAGGCCGTGTATAAAGGAAAATAATTTGCTTTCTGTGAGCAGCATCGGCTGCTACAAATTCAGGTTATGCTATTAGCTGGCTACTAATTGCGACCAGCGAACAGCGGCAGGTAAAACAGCCCAATGTGACCACCGCTTAAAGGAGAGACGCCCAAATTATATAACCAATCTATCATAATCACGAGCTATTTTTGTCAGTCGATAACTATATGGATATATTTATTGACTGATGTAACAAATACACTTTCTGTCAGTATGATTTGCTATGTTCTTATCTTTAACAATATATCAATAAAAGTCGTTAACAACAAATTCAACTAACGCCATTAAATCTTAATTATGTAATTTAAACCGTGTTGTTGCACCTTGTAGGAAGTACGGTGAACCATTTGAAAATTAATAAATTGAGTGTAAACTAGATAGAGAGTAAAGTGAAATGTTATTAAATAATAATAGTATTGTTCTTTAGATTTTTATTTACTACCCGTCCTAGAATTTTGAAATGAGTGAAATTATCACACGAATTATAAAACCTAATACACTCCTTTTTTATACCTACGTCACAAGGTTCATACCGGATGTCAAATGACGCTTTGACAGTTCAATGACACATGACAAAATTGGAATTTGGCACCTTTGACCTTATGATTGTATTTATTACAAAAATACTTCCATTTTTTTCCATATTTCCATCAATGTGAAAACAACAAACCCTTTTTAAAGGTAGCAGGACTGAATATCCTGTCCAAAAGTATCCTGCCAAAAAAACCCCGTCCAAAAATATCCCCAGCCAATAAAATCCTGTGCAAGAATATCCTTAACTGAAAATATATCCGAGCCAAGATACAAGTCTATTACTTGGTTTAAGAAGGGTGAATCCAATTATTATATTCCCTTCCCCTTCTTGAATAACTTGATGTGCATTACAATGCATACATCCCCCCCATCCAATACTTTCCAAGGTAAATGTGAAGAGATATTTTTGGAGGGGTTATTTAGTCCTAAACCCCCTTTTAAATGGGACCATAGGGAAAATATAACAATTTTGGGTAGATTATACCACGCAAGAAGCGCCCCAAGTACTTTATTGCTGCTCTATCTACAAATATAATGGAAAACCCAAATTTTTACCGAACCCAAAGGAATCCATATTAATTATCATGGATAATGCCAGTTTTCATTCAACCTTGTTTGAACCAATTCAATGTACTTGATTGCGCCGAGTCTGAGTATGTGTTTAATGAATATCTGGATGATTTAGATTCACAATTGGTCCCGAAAGATAGCACTGCAATCTAGTTCTCCTTAACTCCTCTCAAAACAAAGTTTATGAAATTTTATACAGAGGAGTTTTTTTTCCAAAAAATAAAACAAACTCTTGGAAAAGTTGTGAAAAAGTTCAACCAGCCGCACTAAGCAATGTCAGCGCCGGGGGCAAAAACATTTTTGGCGTCTCTATTTTTTCAAGGGGTAGCAATTTAAATGTATACGTATGTATAAAGAAGAAAATTATTAAATCATAAATGAAAAAAATAGTAGTACTCCATTAACAAATAAAAGACACAAATAAATTCTATGTTGTGACTAAACTAAGAACAAAATCAAAAATAGATAAAGTACTAACTACATCATATTGAAGTTATCCAGTCGTTTGCCGGTCGATTAATATTATTCCCCTGTTGCTTAATCTTCCCTGGTCTATCGAAGATCATAAGCAGCTTCTTATTAACTTAATTTACTGAAGGAAGTTCACAAGACGCCGAAGTTACTGGAATTGTCAGGAAAATTCTGTAGGCAATTGTCAATTACATTACGATTTAAAAAAGTTCTAGGTTCATTTTAAATTGAACGTTGTTTTTACTCCACAGAAAAAATTTTAAACTTGCTCTATGAATAATCATTCATTTCTTTTGTTTGTATATGAATTAAAATTGTATCAGATATTGTTTAGTTATAATTTGCATGTCAATTTTAGATTAGGATTAGGATTAACTTTCATTGTGACTAATTCTATAGAAATTTAGTTGTTTGTTAAAAATAAAATAAAGAATAATTATAATTTCTGCAAAATTACCATCATAGGTGATGTCGTGAAATTAAGAACAAATGTTGGGCATGTTTTCATCACTCCTATATATGTCATAATAATAAAACAAACACTCTATCCTCTTTTCATCTTTTTTTTAATTACACTTAATATCAACATGTCAATGATACGTTTCGGTCACTTATTTTGTAACCAATAGTTTTGTTTTTAATGGGAAAGTTTCCCCGCCTATGAGGCAACTGAAAAGATCTTTATCACTTTGACAAGGTACAATCCACCGTGAAGAATTTTTGAAGAATCACTGCTACTGGCGTATCCTCCGGATACTGTTCTTCTCTCCTATTTCAAGTGTCATGTCACCTTTCGGGTACCGTTCGAACCAAATTTTAAACTAGTTCCATAAATTAACTACTCGTATTTGTATGTATAATGTTGGAAACGTTTAAGTGCCTAAAAAGTAAAGAGATAATTGAATTAACTGTGGGACAAAAATATTAATGAAGGAATAATATCATATATGCGTAATTTGTACTTTTTTATAAAAAGGTGAATATTTAAAATGAAGGTCTCGGTCTCCATGCCACAAAGTCTGCAGCTGAGGTCCCCGTTAAATAACCCTATTTTATGCAGGTGATCTTTTACCGGGGTATGACCCGTTAAATAACCTGTAATAATTCTTAGCTTACTCCTACTGATATTCAGTAGTTCTTCGGCCCGTTTTATACATGTCTTACCTATGAAGGTTTTACTGTGTACCTGCTTTGGAGTGTTTCTCCACTGAAGTTTATGTTGGCTTTTTACCCATTTTTGTATTCGCCCTCGGACTACCTTCTTTGTGGTCCCAAGAGCTGGTTCTGGTCCAACATATGCTGTTGCTGAACCTCTTCTCGCGAGTTCATCAGCTTGTTCATTTCCAGAAATACCGTTATGTCCCGGCACCCATACTAATCTTACTTTAATGTGGTCTGCTAGTTCATTTAGTTCTTTCTGGCATTCCTCTACCAGTCTGGATGTTACCTTGCGGCTGTTTAAAGCTGCAAGGGCTGCCTGGTTGTCAGTTCGTATGTTTATCCTATGACTGTCAGTCCTATATTTGTTAATTCTGACACATTCTAGGATAGCATAAATCACTGCCTGAAATACAGAGGTATGTTCTCCTAGTGAAAAGGAGCATCTTGTGTTTCTCATTTCACTATACACACCTGCTCCTGTCCCTTCCCCAGTCTGTGACCCGTCTGTGTATCAGGTCTTTCCTCGGGGAAACTTCAATCTGCTTGGGTCTTGCCAGTCCTTTCTGTGAGGTATTTCTACCTCATATTTGGGACAGGAAAGAAGTTTAGTGGCCATATAGTCTGTTTTCATATCTAAAATGGCTCCACTTATGATGTCCTCAATGGATATGTGTCCTGATCTAACTATTTTGTTGCTTAGGTTATTTTGCTTTCTAAATAGCCCCATCCTTGCTTCCCCCATTATTACGAGGTGTAATGGAGGAGTTAAACCCACCTCTTCCGTCCATTTTGTTACTATGTTCAGAGCCTGTTGCATGCGTTCTCTGACCGTAGTATTGAATCTGCCTTGTGATATGATGACCAGATCGTCCGCATATCCTAAGATAGTATGGTGTTCCTTTTTGAGTCTCCTTATCAGTCCGTCCATTGCAAGGTTCCATATTTGGTAATGGTATATTGAGTACTAATTGTCAAAAACAATTCTTCAGTCACGAGTTTCACTTCTTATCTTTTTTGCGTTGTTTTCAGATAAGTATAATGAAAAATATCGTTCATGACACGTCTGGAAATGGATTTTTCCAGGCTTCTAATGAAATATTCTATATCGATCTTGTTTGTTTCAGCGTACTTAAGGATGATGATTTCATTTGGCTTGAATACATTTTGTACCAGAGGGTAAGCTGAGCATCTTATTGTGGCTACATCGTTCGCTTATTAAGAGGTGATAGTGTGATCACTTTTTATATTTATTATTTATCTTGAAATAAATCAATTTCCATTTCTACGACTGACGTGTCGATCGAAAATAAAAACGTTTGTGACAATGCAACGATTGAGTGCTACCGGTTTTAACTTTTAACATATTATTGTTATAAACCTTTTCATTCTAACGGTAAAATTAAATCGAATTGTGGGATTAAACAAGTTTAACAGCCGCATCTTATTATTGTGAACCTAAAGAGTGAAATATTGCATTTAAATTGAAATTTATATGAGACCGAATCGTTTTAGTATGTTACTAGTGTACAAGCAGAATTAATTTTGATGTTTGAAAATGCAAAAATAATTTTAGTAAGAATTTAAATATCTCATATAGTTGATAAGAAGATAAACTATCAAAATTAACAGTGTGATTGGGGTCTTCATATACATCATAGACATTAAATAGAAGAAGGTATGGTCAAAAAGTATAGACAAAATTCAAAAATAAAATAAACAATTGAAATAAATTGGAAATTAGAAATACTTCATTTAAAAGATCTGGAATATTGACCCAAACAAAATCCTACATACGCGGAATCTGTACGATTCGAAAAAAGCCTGAAGGCTGTGGTGCCGAGGAGTCGAAACCTCGACTGAATGTACTGCAGTATATACGATTGAAATAATACGAAATAAATAAATTAACAAATGCCGACCATAATGTAAATCGCTGGAAGAAAACTATTGAAAACTGGTTTAAGAAATTGGGATTCAAATTTAACACGATGAATAAACGTCAGTCATGGAAAGCAGAAGAATAGCGGATATGCGGTATACAATATACTTGGAACATGTAACTGAGTATACAAAATAAAACCGGCAAATTGTATATTTGGACGAAACTTGGTATGAAATACACGATACGGTTGAGAGAAGATGGACTGAGGTCAAAAATGTATATGCCAACAATGCCTGCAAACAAAGGATCCAGACTTATTATTGTCATTGCATTAGTATAAGGATATTACGGAAGTCCATATTAGTGGAGGAATTGAATTTATGGTGATAGTGAAGCAAATGGTATAGGAGACGGATTAATAACATTTTTGGAACTAGAAAATTAATCAAGTTTAACTTATTCTTCATGTTACTTATGTAGTAGTGACAAAAAGGAGTTAGCCACATTTATTTTTAATAATTACTACACTCAATATTTTGGACCGAACTAGATATTTCCCAAGGACACCACATTGTAATTATTCAATTTTTATCCGATGCTTCCAAAAGTGATACTGGCGTTGGCTGCTCAGTGACCACAGTAAAAAATCTAATCACCACTTCCCTAATCCCTCCTTTGTGCAGTGCACTGGAGAATTGTACAGTATTCTACAAGATTTTAAGCACATCAACCATTCCAATAAAAAGTTGCATTTGTACAGACTCATTAGCATCTCTCCTATATATCCAAGAATTATTCACTCAACATCCCATTGTCCATCACTCTTATCACCATATTTCCTTTAACACCACAGTCACCATTATATAGATACCCTCACACATTGGTATACCTGGAAATGAACTGGCCGATCAGCATGCCAAAACATCGTCAACTACTGTCACAATTACCTCTCATATCCCGATTTGCAAGGATGTTAAGGCAGAAGCAAAAAGAATCGTTGGATATATGTAGCAAACTCACTGGAGCTCCACCAAGACTTCCCTACCATCTATCCAGCCTATTCTCAACAAACCTCTGTATACTGACCCCAATGGACTCTCTAGGCAAGAAGTATCAATAATACGTAGACTTTGAATAGGTCAAACCAAACTCACACACAGCTACTTAATGACCTAAAGCAACAGACCTTCCTGTCAAAGCTGCCAGTTCCCACTTACTGTTAAACACATCCTGATTGATTGTCGCCAATTTGGCACAAGAAGACGAATACATAATCTCAAATCCCAGCTGCAAGACATCCTAGGGGACCCAAACCAAATCAAGACAACACTGAAATTCTTAAAAGATATATCACTCTATCATAAACTTTAAATTATGTTTTTAACTATCTGTGATAACAACTGTTTTCTGTAATCGCCCTCTGCAAGTGGCCATAGTTGCCAAGCACGTCAATTGAATGTAAGAAAATGTTTATCCAAAAATATAACTGCTAGTGTATACATATAATTTACTCAGAGAAATACTATACTTTTCTTGATGTCAGACCACCGACTAAAGAGTCAACATAGATGTGAAAAATAATAAAATATTAGAAATTTATATTTCTATTTCTTCTCAATAAAACGATATATGAGGTAGTGTTAATCGTCTGGTATTGTGTTCAAATTTTTTTTAAATATAAAAATAGGTTAATATCAACTGAAGCAACTTTTTATATTCGAGTTATAAATAGAGCAGAGAAAAGAACAAATATATTTTAGATTGAAAGAAACCATGAATACATCAAAAGAAAGCTGGAATCGTCGTTTAGGAGAAGATTTTTTTAAAAATTTACTTTATTCTATACATTAACGCTAAGTATCTTGAAAAGTAGAATAGCGCTCCATAATTTTGGGTTATAAAATTGAATAATCGTTAGACAGTTGATAGATTTATTTAATAATTCAAAATTATTAGATACATTTCAAAGATTGTTAGTTGAAATCATAATATTAAATGACCCAAGCGTTTTAAATTGTCATATTGCCTGGACTATGACGGTGTCTTTGTATTAGAGTCAAACAAAAATTCCGACAACTTCAAGTTCACACAATATCTCTTACGTCAACCATAATAAATCAATTTTTGAAGGTGAATTTTCAATTGAAGTAATTTACATTTTCATAATATAGTACTGAATCCAAGATACCCAAGTAGCTGGTACTTTTACTACATGTATTCACAAGTTAGTGAAATGAACATAGGTTCGAATAGAATGTAGAGTTTAACAAATTGAATTGTTTCATTTCATCATTTAGTATGGATCTACAGTGTACATTCTACACCAAGTAAAAGTCTCAGCTATTCAATTAGTGAATAATACTTTAGGTGGGTATTCTAACGTTGTGATATAATTTTACAATGCTTAGCAATAATTTAAGTAGCTACCGTGTAGCAGCAAGTGGTAACGATTTTTGTATTAAAGAAATTCTTACGTAATAAAATCATTATATTTTCCTACTTATCGAGATTGAAAGTATTGTGCGATTATCAAATGTGGGTAGGCTACCTGTCACTTTCCGAGAATTAGGAAATATTCAAATACATATCTCAGTTGATATTTCTGCGACATGATCTCGACATTTTCAAATTAAACTAGATCACATTCATTTTAACTAGTTTAATTGACATTTTGACCTTTGCCTTTAATTCTATTATACTATCATTAGAAATGGTTGGATATTATAGACCATTTCTTCGATCGGCGCGAAATGCGTGGTGCTCAAATTATATTAACATAGACGCGTTCCACAATTATCAGCCTCGAGGTTTTAAAAACCATTTTTCATGAGTACCCTCCCATGCGAAGGATGTGAAAAATTGTAACGTTTCAAATTTTAATGTGATGTGGTGTGAAGGTTATCTGTAGGATTTCAGTAATTACTACAGATTTAAGTTGGTAGAAATGAAATTCATCTGACAGTGGATTCGAAGTAGATTTCAGCATGAGTTTGTTAATTTGGTATTTATTTATTATGCTTCAACTCATTATATAGTGTGTAAAAGCCACAAGGAATACTGTACATATTTATGAAAAATCCTGAAACACGTCAAATTTAAATTATAAATTGACAGGTACAACCTCAATTTTTTGAATGGAAAGGAATGTGATATATCGTTTGAAAGGTCTATTTATTCTTGACTCGAAAATATTATCGTTTTCAAGTTTATTGCAGCAATTGAAGCAGAATAAAATAAAATTCTGTGTTTACCGAAATTCGCTATAATATACTCAAAACTTATTGTAATAGCCTCAAAAGGGTAATGGGAATGTTGGAGACCATATATTATTGGTCTCTTTTTCATCGAGGGCTCGACTTACATAGTGTATTCAGGTATTCAGGTATTTTAACAAAAAAACTGTTTCAACTAATTCTAAGACTATTCAACTCTTGTGCTATACATATTCAAACAATTGCAATAACCAAAGGTGTTATGAGTACTTAGTAAAATTATGTAATACTCCTAAATAACATACCTACCTCCACTAACTAGAAACTACAACTGGCATATACCTTATTCTAATTCCGAATGGAGATGCCTGCGGAGATCTGTAGAAAAGAACAGATAGCTGTTGGTACACAGTTGGCTGAAAAACATCCGCAGGTGGATACGGTCACAATCCTAAGACGGACATATCAACTGTATTCAAGGCAAAAATACACGTCATTATTTTATTCCTGGAAAAATGGGAGGATAGTGACTCATACATGAAACAGAAATTTTCTTGGACAGCCGAAAGGATTTAAAAGCTCTTAGTTTCATGTGAAGTAAAAGTTGGTATCAAGCTGCAAAAATACTCTTCTCAATATGAAAAATCAAGAAATAGTTCTAGTCTGGATTGTCGTCTTTGTTTGGAAGATGATGAAACAGCAGACATGGTCTCTATCCCGCCCTCAAAACTAAAATATAGCTCACTAAATGATCTAATAGGACTAAAGTTGTATGGTGAAATATGAATAGGCACAATAGACTCTTGCGGGTCGCAGTTGAGGACTCACCACAAACCTTCCCTAGCCTGAGACTTCAGCGGGAAACCCAGAGTTGAAATCACAGACAACCTGGGTAGGTACGCTATCGTCTTTCAGGCTGAAATATACGCCTTTGAACTGGCTGCAAGTGAGCTGATGAATCAACCTGTTGCAAAGAGAACATACACATCCTGTGAGATAGCTTTTAAAGCACTGAGCCCGAACAAGGTAAAATTTAAGATGGTATATAACTGTCTACAATCCCTTCAAATACTAGGCAAGGAAAACATCAGGTCATTTTGACCTGGGTGCGGGGCATCGTGGAGTGGAGGGCAACGAGAAGGCCGACACTCTGGCAAAAAAAGGGATCAGAGACTCTATTTATCGGACCTGAACCATTTTTTAGCATTGCGGAAAGCACTGCTAGATCAGTCATAGCTACCTGGGCAGAGAGGAAAACCTACACGTACTGGGCAGACATACCGGGGCTCTCTCACTAGTAGGCGTTCATATATCACCCTTCGAGTACAAAAGATAATCAGATCCTGGAATGGAGTGGGACACACCTACGCATTCTGTCGGGACTACTTACAGGACATTCTCGACTGAATTATCGATAATAATACAACAAGTGTGTTAATGATTATCGAAATACAATTTTCTCCGATTTTGAGAAACAAATTGTTGTTTGGAAACAGAGAAGAAATTTTCGATAATCATTAATTACACGAGTTGTATTTGTCAAGATTATTTCTTGTTACAATGATTCTGACGTTTCTTTAATAATTTGATATTTTCTGTCAGTCACTAGATTTTTAATATCGAATAAAACAACTAATGACAACGCGAAACACACAGATAGGAAAATTGCATGTATCCAATCAGGTGCCGAAATACAAAATCGAAAACATGGTGTTTTCAGATACCAATCCTCATATTTAAACCAATCGAAGGCGCGTATTTTGTATTGAGTGAAATAATCGATAATAATACAACAAGTGTGTTGATTATCGAAATACAAATTTCTTCGATTTTGAGAAACAAATTGTTGTTTGGAAACAGCACGAGCGCGTAAGCGCGAGTGTGGTTTCCTAAAACAACAATTTGTTTCGAAAAAGAGAAGAAATTTTCGATAATCATTAATTACACGAGTTGTATTTGTCAAGATTATTTCTTGATACAGATTCTGACGTTTCTTTAATAATTTGACATTTTCTGTCAGTCGCTAGATTTTTAATATCGAATGAAACAACTAATGACAACGCGAAACACACAGATATTGCATGTATCCAATCAGGTGCCGAAATACAAAATCGAAAACATGGTGTTTTCAGTTATCAATCCTCATATTCAAACCAATCGAAGGCGCGTATTTTGTATTGAGTGAAATAATCATCTAAAGAAGATAAGTCTGGTTCAGACCTGGGACTGTCGGCTCTGTAATTTGGATGACAAAACTGCGGAACACATACTATGCTCATGCCCAGCTTTGGGCAGGGTAAGGTATAGCAAATTCGGTTTTAGCACCTTAGAGCCGAACGACTTCAAAAAAGTATCACCAAATACAACCACAGACTTCGTCAGACGCACAGGCTTGTGAAGTGAATTGTAATTCCTAGGGGTGAGCCACAATAGATCAAACGGGGTCGGAGTGGAGGTGGCGAGAAAGCCCCACTCACATAGAACCTAACCTTACCCTCAATAGGCAGTGACGATTGTAACTGATATTTTCAGTTTTTCCGAAGATATGAATTATGTTTAATTCTGTAATGTTTTCATTTATTCATTTCCACTCTTTTCGTATCATTATAATTTCCACGTCTCTTGTAGCATGGGTCAAGTTGAAAACACCTCCACCCACATATCTATTTTAATCTCCATATTTTTTCATTTATTATTCACTGTGTTGAATGAAATGGACTTATTATTGACATCAGTTATTCAAGACCAAAGCGTCTAATACGATCCAATCCATTTGTACCGTATGTCCAAAATTCAGCACCAAACCTTCAATATAAACTATACAAAACCGTAATCGAATTAAATTTCATTAATTGACGTAACCGCCATTAAATAATCGAATCTACCGTATGATGTGCGCCAATGTATACGGCCTTGCCGTCGAGTCGAATCCTCATTTCTTCTGTTCTTTAATGAACTTTTCCGCCACATGTTGATGCGTGACGTGAAAGATGGGATGATTTAAGTCGTGTGCTGGCTACTACAGATTAAATTAATTTTTAATGAACTTTAGACTTTTTCACAGTAAATCGTTTATAGCGGATGTGGACAGGTTTACTATCCATTCGGATATGAGTTTATACGGAAAGTATAAAAATTAATATTTTTTTGAGTTTTTCGCTATAAATTCACTTTTGAATGTGAACAGCGTGCTTTGATAGCTAAGCGCGTGCTATATTAATGTCAATATAAGCAACGCACATACGAATGAATATTTGGAATGACTGAAAGATCTATCCCTCTGGTTGCTATAGGCTTTCCTAATCTCTTCAGCTGACATTGGAAGTGCGATGATTTTGAATTCAGGGGATGGAAGTTGAGGGAACGGTGGTGGGTGTCTTGCGACGAGAATATTAGGCAATTCGGGATACCTGTGATTAAATAAGTTTGCCACTTCAACTTGACTTCTGCAGTTATCCCCGTACCCGATCATCATTAAAATATCAATTTGGTGAGTCTCAGTTAAATATTTCATTGTTATGTCGACAAGAGTGTTTGACAAAGATTTTACTTTTTCAGTATAAACTGTCAACACATCAACAACTGACAGAATAGAAAACAATCCACATTATTTACCGATTTTGTCTAATTATTGGCGGTTTTAGGCAATTTTTTAGGTATTTATGATAAAATTCATGGGCGTTGCAGGTTTTGTTTAATACACAAATATGTCTAATAATTAGTTAGTTTAGATTTTTGATAAATCCATATTTAGCTAATTTGAAAAAGTACCAATATTCCAAGTGTAATAAATTAATAATTTCAAAATTCACCCTGTATAGTTCATAATTGACCCTACATTATTTAGTTTGTTGGAATCGGTCCATTAAGAGGATTTCAAAAATATGCAAATATACATGGTGTTTCATTAAAAAAAACAACACCGACTATGGCATACTTGCGTGAATCACCCTGTACATTTACATTTATGTTTACATAACGCACAACTCAATTCAAAAGTTGACGTGTCTCGGCATTTTTTATAATTCTCTAAGATAATGACATAAAAAAATTTATTCCATAAGTGGTTTCCACACTGTATGTTCAACACCACTGATTTTTTTAAATTAATTAAAGTTGTGAATTATCTTCTCAATATTTTGAAGCTGAGGGCCTTTGTACTAGAAGAATGAGATATATACTGAGTTGAACTTTTTTTTTCTTGTTAAATTAAGTATGTTTTAATTAGCTTTTTCCTACTTTATTATTGTTGTCGTTTCGTTTTCGCACTTTGGTATGTGAAGACCGAACTTCTTGTAATAACGATTTTAAATTCTTTTTAATGCAATAAAATTTATATATATATCTATCTATCGCTAAATCTGATTGAATATTATAATGGAATGCTACCAAAACTTAGGGAATAGCAGAGGTTTGGAAGACATTGAGGATTAATTGCCAATAAGAACATTCCAACATCTGTCAAAACAGTAATAGTAGTGAAAGTACACACCCATTATGCTTCAAAAATAAGGCTCAAACAAAAGCTACGGATTCTCGAAAATAATGTACGCCTATTTCCTTTTTACTGATTCATATATAAATTATAAAAAAAAAATTTGTCAGTGGAACGAACTGCATTGAGAATTACAATAACAATTATAAGAAATTTATTGCAGACTTATGTTAATTAAACAAGAAGATAATAAATAGCATTATTTATATTACCGCACGTGGTTCCGGTCCTGTCTTCCTGCAAACACCGTGGACTTTACGAAGACATCTAGAAGCGGACAAGTAGGCGCCTCGTTGGTCTTAGCCGCGATGGTCAGTAAATGTCAAGGGCAAACATTTGCTAGAATAGCACTCATGCTTGTCTAAGATCTATACGAGTATGGTTTATTTATAGTGAACGTAACAAGGTACTTTTTAGAACTTTTCCGATGTTAGATTATACCGGGTGTCCCAAAAAAGAAAAATTATTCTCATAGACAACCATATGTTCAATAAACATTTCTATCCTATGGTTTATCCCGTCTTCATTTTTGTTTCATTCACATTAATTTTCAGATTGTTTTTCTTTAGTGCTTTATAACATAGTTTTAAATTGTTTTGTAGATTCTTTTGATTCTTGGCATTGCACAGTTAAACTGATCTTAAATGAGAGAAAGATATCCAGGATATCCACATGGGGCTGATAATATTTATAATATCATTTATTCTTCTCATTCATATTTATATAAATATATCAAGTCAAATACAAGATAGGTAACTATTCGGTCCAGCCGAAATATTAAGGTAGGAAATACATCAAGTGTAACTTGAAGGTAAATATCGAAATAATTATGTCACGGCGAATTTAGCACTTCATAATATATTTTAATGGTAATGTTGGGGTTCTATTGTCCTCGCTACCTGCGGTTCACTATACAGGAAGAGTCTAGCGAAAGTTGCATGAAGAAGCGCTTAAAATTCTATCAATCAATATGATAAAAATATAGTATAGTTTGGATATATAACAAAATTCAACTTGATAATAGATTCAACATAATAAATATTTACGAGTTAGACGAGACATCCCGTATATGCATCGCAGCAAAGAACTTTTTCGATCCAATAGTGTAGTGGTGGTATGTCGACCGATAAAAGTCTTATTGGCGGCGATTTTTCAAGACGAAGAACACAATATAACTGCAAGTTTTTAGTCACGCTGGCTTCGATCGGAGAACACAGATGGATTCAACTTTTACATGGTATCGGTTATTTTTGGAATAAAAAAATATGGTTCGGGAAAAACATCAAATTGCTTAGTATGAACAGTTATTGTTACTAAATTTGAGGTGTTTAATTTAGTTTGATCATGAAATGTTTTGCTTTAAGTTGATACAGAGCAGCAGCGCAAACAGGTATTTATACAGGGGGTCTATTTACTAAAAGTGAGAGCTCCTACGAGAGTGCACACTTATAAAGTGCGCATGCGGGTTATATCATAATTTGCAATTTCGAGAGAGCTCGCATGCGCACTTTATAAGTGTGTACTCTCGTAGTAGCTCTCACTGTTAGTGCATAGAACCCCATGTCACTAATAGAAAAATAATTATATTGATTCGTTTAAAAATTATTTGAAGAAGGATATTTTTTCACTTTGAATAATTTATTTTCTCAAGGGAATTAAATTATTCCATGAGACAATTTGCCGTTTTTCCACATCACATTCTGAACATTCAAGTTTATACAATATGTCCCCCTAAATTGGAGTCACTAAAAAATAGTTATTTGTTTAACTAGGCAGCAAAGTAGTAGATTGACTGCCGAGGCTGAATTCATAGCCGAGCGTAGCGAGGCTCTGAATTCAGCTAAGGCAGTCAATCTACTTTGCTGCCGAGTTGAACATATAATTTTTTCTCCGATTGTTCATAATGATATAGGAGGATATTGTATTTGCAAATTATCTGAGGAAAGAAAAGGTGGCCTATTCGTTCAAAATTGTAGTAATTTTACCATCAATGTTAATAACAACTAAACATATGTTTTTAAATTCTTGTTAAAATTGTTATGTAATAATTGCTAATAAATGTTTACGTCAAATGTTTTATTCCAATTGAGTATAATCACTTTGCTGCCTAAGCAGAAAAGTACCCACTTTGCTGCCTAGGCAGGAAAAGTAATACTTTGCTGATTGATATGTGTCAGCAAAATTAATATTTGCTGCCAATCGGAGAAAAAATATTTGACTGTTTTAAAATTGAATCCTTTAGACAAGCATACCCTTCCAAGCAGCCACTACAAACAGTACCGATAGTGCAGTCTTGACAACTTCAAGCAGTTCTTTTTTTATTTGAAGATGTAAGATGTCTACTTCAAGGTCATTTTAGATTAGACAATTTTTCGTGCAATATTCAGTCCAAGTTTTGGAACAATATTTGGAATAGATTTATTCTGTGAAATATTGGCCAACTGTTTGATTTGGTTTGATTATAAAATAAATATAACCTTTTCAAAAATTTCGCTAGTTATGGAACCGGAAAATTTGAAAGTCACTAAGCGAATATTAACTTTAAAACAGAGGATTTCCTCAATTAAAATTTCAATATCTCGTTTATTCCAAGTCATATTTTTCAACCATTTTAATACATAACCACAAATTATCAAGATTAATGACATTTTCGTAGAACATTTTCATCGTGAAACAGAAACACAAAAAATAAATCATATTGTCAAGAAAATAGAACCTGTTCTATTGTTGTTACAATTTGACAGGGTAGACACTTTTTAATAAAATTTTAGACTTAACAATTTGAATTGTACCAAAACTGGAACTAAATATTGCACAAGAAATTGTGTAATCTAAAATAACCTTTAGAACCAATGTGCAAAAGCAATAAATCGTTAAATTCACAATTGAATATACCTTAATATTCAGTTTCACCCATTTACCAAGTTACATTATTGTAATTATGTATAAAGAAAATGAATGAATAGACCACATTTCTCAAAATCATGACCCAGATTTTCCAATCTCATTTATAATTTCCCAATACATTTCCCAGGTGACAGGTTAATTAT
Source organism: Galerucella tenella (assembly GCA_910591685.1). Classification (NCBI taxonomy): domain Eukaryota; kingdom Metazoa; phylum Arthropoda; class Insecta; order Coleoptera; family Chrysomelidae; genus Galerucella; species Galerucella tenella. The sequence goes on from CAJUYH010003067.1 coordinate 18,739, forward strand.
GCCGTATCTAACCCACTATTGCCAAGGATAAAACTAACAGTATCTGCTTCCGGGAACTGCTATTTTCTTCTTCATCTTCACACACGCCATACTTTAAATAAAACGTATGCCTGCATATCTGTACATTCATTATGTGTATAATCATGTGGCTGGTTGTGTAGCCACATTACAGAAATACAAGTCATAGCTGTTCATAAATAACTAACAAGAATTTTAATCATATTAATGTATTCCTTAGTGATCAGATATATTAGTTTTCTTCAACAAAATATTATAAGAGATTTTGAGATTAATGAAAATATTTCCCATAGCAATTCCATAAAATTGAATTAATATGCCCATTAGGATATGCTGCAAGGGGACGAGGAAGTGGCTGAGGAACCAGCACCTCGCTCATTGGAATGCTCTGCAGGGTCCTAGACAATCCAAACTTCTACTGAAGGGATGTTCTGATGGACACGCTGGGGCAGCTATTGAACTACCAAGGAGTAGGTTGAAGAATATAGCAGGACTCCTAACAGGGCACTGCTGTGTGAGGAAGCACCTCTACAACCTAGGAGTAGAGGACAGTTCCCTATGTAGGGGTTGCGGCATGACTGACGAAGCGTCAGTCCATGTTCTCTTAGAGTGTCCACACTGGGCTGTATTACGCAGGCGAATCTTCGGAGTCCCTGTCATGGGCCCTGGAGACACAAGCAGGCATCCCTTGAAAAAGGTTGTGGCCTTTATTGAAGGGCTCGGCTTCATGGATGTCTAGGTAGCAGGAATGGCACAATGGGCCCGCCAGTGGCCTCAGTGCCGGAACCTTGACTTTAGTTTGGCTCGGTCAAGGATCGCCTGCACATTCAGTAGTAGTAGTAGTAGAATATGCTGTTGACTTTTTACCTGCCATTTCAGGGAAATGCTTGTCACTACTATGGAAATAACCTGGTACAGCTCCTGTTGCAGTTTGCTCAGAAGTGTGATCGAGTCAATTCAATTTTCCTAGCAATTTACGCGTTGATTTGAAGTTGAAGAAGTTACGTTAGTGTTGTCCGTGGAAAGAGATAAGTTTTACTGGACATCTGATTTCCTGGTATAGGAATTTAATACAAAACAGTAACAGGAAGGGATGTAACCCCAACACCATTACCATTCCATTCAATGGTATACAGAGGAATCCAAAGCAATAGAATGGATTGGAGAAGGAGTGTACGGGCCAGGAACCAAACTCGTATCGAAAAGGAAAATGTCCTCCGTTAAATATTGATGAAATAAATACAAGGCAAAGGATTATTATCATGTCGGATAGTCGAGCAGCGATTAAAGCATAATCAGTTCCAAGCTGGTATGGAGATGTCCAGGAGAAATCAACAAGCTGGTCGAGAGCTACATCGTCAACATCTGAAACATCCTCCATGGGAAGGGAATCCTTTCCCAGTATTAGCTCCAATGTTATGTCAATATTCGAAGAAATAGGTAACGCAAAAAGAAAATAAGACCTGACCAATGGGTAGTAGTAGGTAGGGCTAAGATCATCAAAGACACTCCTAGGAAACAACAAGCTGGATAGTTTTATGTAAAGAATTTTACCTGGAGTATCTATTTTAAATCAAGATTTGATACCTACGCCACTGACTCCGAAAAGCCTGTCTGGCTTGATGAGTAAAAAAGTAAAAAAAGGTATATTCGGAAATAAACCAGATGGTTACCATAAATATGTACCACTTGATGTAATAGAGAAAAAAACCAAAAATTAGGCAGTTAGAATTTCAACTCTGTGCGATTAAAAATTTAAAAATTTACCGCCGAGAATAGCTATTTGTGTATCAAGAGCAGAAAGTAGTACTTTGGCAGTCGAGACAGAAAATTGCTATCTGTCGAGACTACCAAAGGAACATAATATTTTTTCTACGATCACACCAAAATAAAATTAATTGTCATTGTTTATACTTAGCAGTTTCCAGATTGCAGTTTCGTGTACCTATGTACGTAGGCAACACTTATTACAATAATGCCAGATTTTTTTAGATTTCCCTGTTTCTCATTAAATTATTACGGAAAATACTGTTGGATGTTTTAACATATTAGAAAATCAACTAAAATATTTTATTCTATAGTATATATTATAATAACTACTAGCTCTCTTTTATCTATAAATAAAATTAGGCGTGCGCCAAAGTTACTTTCTGCTCAAGAGCGCCAATAATGTCAAATTATGACAACTCGCGGAAAACATCAACTTTGCAGTTGCAATTCAAGGCACAAAAGACGACTTTCGATAGTGGTCGTAAAGAAAAATATTATGTCCTTCGTATAATGTTCTAAATCAACAAATGATAATGTACTTTATTCAAGGAGCCTTGAGAAGAGACAAATCAGTCGTTTCCGTAGATATAATTTTCGAATAATATACCTGAGGGCCAGTTGTATCAAAACCGATGTAAATGTTGATAATAAATACATCAATCAGCCAGTCTAAGTATCAGTTATCATTAAACCGAGTTTTAATGTTTGATACAACTCGCCCTAAGACATATATAAGGTGTGTTCCAACCGGAATCAGAAACTGTCAGAAACGACCAGAGAATAGTCGACCATTGCAATCAGTGATAGGAATAAGCTATTTATAATCAATGAAACAGTGTTTCACGTGAACTAAAACAATTTTGGGAGTATCTTAGTAGCACAGATGTCCTCATAACACTTAATTGGAAACCCGTAAGGATGTTCAACTAAAAACATATCCTTGTAAATGATTGACAGGACGTTAATTTTAAGGGGCTAAATTACCGCACCGTATTCTAGTTTGCTTTGTTTTTATCCTCATTTGAAAAATACCATTCAAGAAATTTTTTAAATCCGCCTTTTAGATTTAATTAACGTCAACAGATGAAGTCACATATTTTGACATGGAACAGAATAATCATAAAAGATGATAGTCACCTATATTGAAGAAAAAAGTAGGAAGGTTGGGTTGATTGATTTATTGATTATATAGGCTCCATCAGTCAGGCTTGGAGACCTCAGCTTTTCGGCTTTCTGTTTTCCTGATTGTGCCGTTTATATGAAAAGACCAGTATTCCTTAGCAGACTCAGCAGTTTTTTGACCAGGAGTTTGCTCCTGTGTACCGGTTTCGGCACGTATCTCCAGTATGACTGTGTGTGTATCCAATGAGATGTATACTTTGACCAGTTTATCTAAAGCCATGAAAGGAATGCAGTCGAAAACATTCGATATTGCCACGTTTAACTATGGAAAAGCTAAAGTGCTAAATATGAAGTGATAATAATTAGAAAAGGGACTTTTTATTATTGACAATATTAACAATATGATTAAACTTTGATTCTTTAATGTGCTTGTTTCCTTGGACTTTTTCTATAAACATTATTTTTTCAATTTATGAATATTAAAAGTTGAACACCTTTCCAAATTTGTTACGGGCTACTTCAAGCTCTGGCAGCGTTGTACGAAAACCATAATTACCACACCCTCCGAATTACATAATTGGTGATTTTTATCGAGAGCTGACTTCTTATAGGCAAGCGCGTGCGTATATCCTTCCCTCTCACTTCGTCAATTGACTGATATTGATTTATCCAGTGGCGTTGGTATTGTCAGTTACCTTTGTATTTTCAATTTTACTCGGTAAAACAGGTACCGTACGCCATTTGTACGTTTATTAAATATATGCCTCGCCTCTTACCGTTTCCGTACCGTTACCGTAGCTCCAGATGAACTTGCCAAACTATACAACCGCGTGCAGCAGCTTTTGATATTCCAAATACTGGTTCACGACCAATGAAAGCAGTTATAGACACCTCATAATATAATACATAAATACAAACTTATATACATCCATACATACAAAGCTTGGAAATAAAGTGTCTACTAGTCCGCTACAGGTATGCAGTATGTTATGCTAGCGATTTTATTTGCGTCTTGATCCATTCACACAACGTAAAAGGACGATCCAGAATTTCTTTATGGTGCACCAGATGATACCAAACTATGTTATCAGATAGTGGCTTTCTAAACTGTTTATCAAATCTCTTTTTATCTTTTTGTCATGAAAATGACATCTACTTGCTTAGCTTGCCGCCGCAATGTTGTCTCACGCCTTAACCACTAGATATTGGATTTTTTCAACCATTTAAATCAGCGTATAGTCAGGAAGATCATACAGGGATGACTATGAATATTGGAAAACTAATAACTTTTAATTTTCAATTTGTAGGTACTAACTTCAAATGTATATGAATTTTTATGTAATAACATATGTAATACTTAGTAGTAGTTTTAGGTTTGAGGGCGCCCTAGGCCCGAGACGATATGGCGCCCTTTTTCTTTCGTAAATATTATGTTGTTTTTTGAGCCTCTAAACATAACTTTATTGAATTTTGTTGAGGTAGAAAGGTCGTATTAAAAATTTTGGCGCCCCTCAAAATTTGCAGCCCTAGGCCCGGGCCTCAATGGACTAAGCCTGAATCCGCCACTGGTAATACTATGATGTATATATGTGTTTAAAAGAAAGTACATCAATAGATATCCTAAGAATTAATTTGTATGTTAATTTTTGTCAACATAAGTGGAATGTTCAATATCAAGTGATAAAGTGTAAGTTCAAAATTGCCGCTATTTTTCCGAATTAGTTTTCTCCAAGCCGCTGGGTGGCGCTGGAATGTTGTTCATTGAAAAGTCCTATCTATCCTTATAGTAAAGTAGCTATAGTTATCTATGGCTTAAGACCTTCGCCACTTTATACTTTCTAGACGACCTATTATATAACTAAAACTATTGTATTGACGAACGGAGTTTTTGGTTTAGTTTTCTATTACATAGCTTGCAATTTAAAAAATTAATATATTCTGCTAAATTAGGAAACACCCATGAATAGGATTGCACGATCACGAAATATTAAAATCGACTAATTCAGAAGATTATTATCCATCTATCAATAGTCAAGAGTGAAAGTACTTTTGCTCCATAAGAACTATGAAGTGATCTATTTTTCTGTGATACAACGTTTATTAGGAGCTTCAGTTTATTTATTTTGAAAGAGGTTAATATTGTTACGTCAACGACTGATGTAACCATAGATACAAGTTTAGTAGTAGATTCAGATACATTTATTTAATTCATTTCAAATTGGCTTTTATAGTTGTGTTTATTTTAAAACAATTTCAAGCCACAGGCATATTTTTCATTTTTTTTCTTTCAAAAGTGGGACAGAGAGGATCACTGTGTCAAAAATGATTTCTTGAATAAATAAGCACGTTTTTTTATTCACCGGTAGATCCACCAATCGACCAACTGCGTTTTTATATCCATTGGTGGATTGTAGATTGAAGAAATGACGGGTTTATTTATTACTGTTGCATCAACCAAAATTGCAAATCACTCCACCGTTGTATCAAGGTGGTGGATAAATTTGGTGGTTTACAAAATGACAGCTTAACGTCAAAAAACTAACGATTTTTTGAAGCGGACAAAGAAATGAATAAATTAATAGAAATAAATGTGAAATGTGGTAAAAATGTATTGACGGCGCTATTAACAGCGTCAGAAATTGGAAAAATTTCAAGTGGAACTATCAGATGAACTGCTACTACAGAGGCTAAAATAACTACAACACTTTTCAAAGTATCTTCATTCATTTCGTTAATTTTTGCTAATAACAACAATCAACTTAGAAATAGATTGTCAGTGGTCAGATGATTTAAGCAACAACAACTGCGTTTTTTATGTGCCACTGATGACTCTAGCATATCGTTGCTTCAGAGACTGACATCATTAAACCAATGGTGAGTAAATGATGTAAAAAAAGTCCTTTATTATTTTTTATATTTTCATCAAATTTCTCAAATGTCATTGGCTACTTGTGATTGCTTGTTTTTTTTTGATAGAACAAGAATTGGTCAAGGATATGCCATAATTTTAATTTGTGAAACTTTTTTGAAGTTTCTATTTCCAATAAACATTTAGAATGATGAGATAGCATGTAGAAAATATTGGTTTTTTGGTTGTAAAAATTATAAATAGGCGACACACCTTTTCTTATGCGATCTTTTCAATATAATAGACAACAGTGCTATTCAAAAGTCCCCTCCCCCCCTCGTATCTTTTAAACGGCTACACTAACAGGAGGGTGAAAATAAAGTGTTGTGAAATTCTCTACGAATGGTAACAGGTAACGTAATAGTAATAGATGACGTCACAGTGCCACTCTGGCCAATAATTTTAAATAGGACCTTATGGCAAGTGATTTCTCGTTTGAAAGGCATTGACATTGGCTACATAGCCATATTAATTTTGTTTGGGTTTAAAGTAATTTTGACGGATAAATTAACTAAATACCAAAATTATTGAAATTATTTTTTTAAATTTAATTAATCAAATATCAACAATGGATTTTTATAGCAAGTGTTCGAAATGTGCTCCGTCCAGCTGACAGTAATACATCCTATTAGTAAACTCTTGTCGTACTCGTTCGAATGTGTCAGCTGAAATTGCATTGCATTCTTCAATAATTATTTCTTTCAAAACGCCAATGCTATCTGGTGCCGTAGTATAAACCTTGGATTTCAAGTACCCCCATAGAAAAAAATCTAATGGTGTCAGATCTGGTGGCCATTCTATAGGACCTTGCCGGCCGATCCATCTACCTCGATATTCTTCATCCAGGTAACGTCTTACTGCACCATAATAATGTGCAGGAGCACCATCTTGTTAAAATGTTATTTCCAGATGGTCGAATTCATCTGGATTATCTTCCAGAATATCAAGAATTAACGGCTCAATTGCATTTTGTAACATCTCCAGATACGCTTCACCGCTTAAATTTGAATTGAGGAAAACATGACCAACTATGTGGTTTCCCAAAATACCTGCCCAAACATTGACTTTTTCTGGAAATTGGGTATGTTGTTCACGAAAGGTGTGAGGATTTGTGTCACTCCAATACCTTACATTTTGTGTATTCACATTTCCATTGAGGCAAAAAGGACTTTCGTCACTAAAACAAATTGTTTTTGTGTAATATGGGTTTTTACTAATTTTATTTGTCATACATTCACAGAATTCGAGTCTTCTGTCGGGGTCGTCATCCGAAAGGTCGTGCACCATTTTTAACTTGTATGGATGAAATTTATTTTTATCCAACACTCTCTGAACCTATTGTACTTTTACTTACTTCACAGATAGACGCAACTTTAGTTGAAGAGGAAGTAGGGTTTACTACCATTTCAGCAACTATATCAATTTTTTTAACATCACTAAATGTTGGTCGAACAGATCGTTTGGCATCTTCAACACTACCTGTTGCTTCAAACTTGTGAAGAAGCTCCCTCAAATAAGTTCTCGAGATAGGGCGATCTGGATATCTCTCATTAAATGAACGTTCCGCTTCATGGAGATTCTTTCTAGATTCACCAATTATTAAGATAGCTGCCACTTTATCGGCTTGAGTACGTACCATTTTGCCTATGTAAATTCTTAAACGTCTCGTTAAACAATAATAAAATTGAATATTTGAGCTATTTAGAAAAACTTTGCAAAGCAACAAATACTATGAAATTGAAAACGTCAATTTTTTGACAACTAACCAGAGCCGGACTGAAAAATCTTCAATATTTAAATGTGAAATAATAATTTTGGTATTTATTTAATTTATCCGTCAAAATTAGTTTAAACCCAAACACAATTAATATAGCTATGTAGCCAATGTCAATGCCTTTCAAACGAGATATCACTTGCCATAAGGTCCTATTTAAAATTATTGGCCAGAGTGGCACTGTGACGTCATCTATTACTATTACGTCACCTGTACCAATCGTAAAGAAGTTTACAACACTTTATTTTCACCTTCCAAATTTTATTAATGTAACTGTAGCCGTCCGAAAGATACGAGGGGGGAAGGGGACTTTTGAATAGCACTGTATAACTGTCTTCAAATGTCTCTTACCCAGTTTCAATAGCCTGGTTGAGAGTTCCTGGTCTACCTTGTTCAGTAAACTCTTTATATGGAGGTGTCCTTGTGTTAGCCTTCATATAAGTTGGTGTTCCTTATCTAGCCAGTTTCCAATTTCCCCTATTACGTAATCCACAAAACGGTTCCGGACCTGAGAAGTCTCCTTTAGAATCTTCTTCAGCTAACTGGTCTGCTATTTCATTACCTTCAATCCCCTCATGTGCCGGCACCCATATTGGAGACACTCTGTTGTCTCTTGCCAGCGTGGGACTCTTTACAGTTTTCAAGCAGAGCCTGGCTGTCAGTGAATATTTTAATTTTATGCCCGGTATATCCTCTTCTGACGTTCTCATCAATACATGCTATAGTGGCTTGAAACACAGACGTATATCGACCAAAGCTAACTAACATTCTCATTTCAATTCCATTTATACCAGCTTCAGTTGAAGAACAATAATTGTCTATTATATAAATATTCTTCCCTCTTTCATATCTCGATGGTATTTTTCCTAAAGGGCGAACGCGCCAAATTTGCGATTTCAAGTTTTATGTACCAGATTATAGATACGGGCTCTGCGGACATTTTGACAAAAGGACGAACGTATTAGCATGAAAATAAGGAATTTATAACAAAAAATTTAAATTTGCTTGGGGCGAACGTGCTCCAAAAGTTTCTCAGAAAGGGCGAATATCAAGTACTAGTAAACGGCAAAAGGTCGAACGTGTATTGTTTTTGTATTGGAATTATAACCTCACTTATTTCATTCAGTAAACGGCAACTTGTAAATGTGTTTTCTTTCAAAAAAGTGACAATTATGAATAGAAGAACCGAAAGAATATTGAATTTAGCCCGCGATGTGGATAAAAGCAAAATCAATATATTGAGCGACATAAAATTGCCAGTCAAAATAACAAAAGTAGCTGAGAATTTAGAGGTTAAAGATGTTCTAAGTTCCTGTGAAATTCTCACAACAAGTCCAATTCCAGAGCTTCAAAATTAAGAGGTTAGTAGGCCACCCCAGATCATTTCAAGTGCAGCAAATCTTTTACTATGGTGACTCACTCTTATTAAAAATTTGTCTAACTGAAAATAAAACCAGAAGAAATTATTTGGAGTATATGATTTAAAAATGTTGAGCTTTTATTTTATCCAATTTATTCAATATTTTTACAAGCATTATTATTAATTCCACCGTGTAAAACTATTTGGGCGAATAAAGTTTATGTTTTAGCAAAAGGGCTAATGTAGGGCGAATAGTCATTTCTTTACAAAGCTTATCTGGAAAAAGGGCGAATATCCACAAAAAACCGTTTTTTTAATTAACTACTTAAAAATTTTAGTATTTTTTTGTCATTTTAAGGTTAATAATGAACATTTGAACTGATAAACTCATCACTTAGTAGTTGGTCCTTAGAATCATACCGAAACAGTTTTTCTTCATTTTCTCAAAACATCAAAATGGCGCATTCGCCCTTTAGGAAAAACACCATCGATCTATTATGTCTAAAGATGTCTAAGGGCCAACTGCATCGTGTCTTATATAGCTTAGTCGACTAATGACAGAATGTGGACAGGCGGACAGGGATTTTGATTTTGGTAAAAACTTAAATGTGACAGATGTGACACTAAATTCTGCTAATGAAAATGACAATTATATATAGAATAATGAACAATATAACATATAATCAAGTGAATGAAGAGCTGTGTCTCCCAGTGATTTATGCCCAGTTTTTATGGATAAAACTACGAAGGATGTGCGTGCCCGCCGCGGCCCTAATTTCACTGTATAAACTGTATATTTGATGCGTGGCAACCACAAATTCAATTAATTCCATTTCGTAAAGATCATCAAATAGCTCCATTTACATTATTGATTCCATTTTGTTTGATTTTATAAACTAACCTCTCTATATTTTAATAATTTGGTCTGCCAAGTGCCAAGACATAACCTCACTTTCACATAAGTAGGACTTAAGTAGAACCTACACTTCGACTCACGTTAAGAACGACTTACGACGCGGTGCAGTCACACACATTTCCTAAGTCTTACTTAAATGCTTAAGTAGCACCGGTGCAGTTGGCCCTAAAGCTTATATTTATAATTTATGAGTATTGAATTCGAAAACTACAAAGTCGAGCGAAATGATGTAAGTAAATATAATTTTGTTCGTTTGGACTTTGAAGGTTATTTTGTACACACCAGTACTAAACTAGCTGATGTTCGTTTCAGTTAACTGGAGCTAAAGCCTAATAAAAATCCAATTAACACACGGATCAAGGGTTTAATCGCAGTATTACGTTAAACTCAGTTGAGCTACCATTAAACGTAACGGTATAAGTAGGCAAAAAAGTGAAAAAAATTGGAGCAGCCAACAATCTAAAAGTTTAAAAATACTATGAACATAATGTTAAGTAACCAGATATTCTTATTCTCAACAACATCACGAGTAGGCGTATAATTTTTTTCCAATAAAATCGATGTAAGTCGTAACACGTGATACATCCAATAACAAAGGTTTTACGTAACAAAGAAAAAAGCTTTTAGTACTAGCAGCAGCGACTGACATTTTGTTGAATTTAATTTCATCATAATTAACACAATTAACATCGAGTACCATTGATCTTATTGCCATATACGCTCTTAAAGAAGTTATGGCGATCATTTTACAATTTTTATTCTTGTCTTCTGATTCGTGACGATAATGGTATACAGTTAATTATTGTTTGAAAAAACGGTGGGCGTGGAGCCATTAAGACAAAGTACTAATAATGAAACACCAGTAAAATATGTCTATTTAATTGACGGGTGGTCCACCCCTCGCCTTTCTTTACAAGCAGTACCTGTTGTGAATATTTCAAAGAATTGAAAGTGATTTTATCCAAGTGAAGAAAAAATCTCGTTTTGTGGCAAAACAGAATAAAAAATCAAGATGTGACCGATTGTTGAGGATGAAGGAGTTATGATTATAATTAGTGTTGTAGGGTAGCTAAGAAAGCTAACACCATTTCTACCATTGGAAGATCTTTCCCAGTAAACCATAGGGTGTCTGAAACATTTCAACGGAACCGTAATAGGTACAATTAGCAACATGTGGTCAATTGGTCAATCGACAATATCGACCATATCATCGGTTATCTACATACAAGAAGGGAATAGCGCCAATTGTGTTCCTGCCATATTTTGTGTATAACTATCTACGTCGTTTTGACTCTTGTACTTTGTTTTGTATGTACTTTCGTTATTGAATTTGCTAGTTTGAGATATGAATATTTCTCAGATATATCAACAGGTAAGTAAATAATTTCAATATGGTTACAATTTTAATACAGCAATTAAAATGAATTTGAAGGTTAAATAAAATCGTGTCAGGGACGATAACTTTATGCTCTCCTGTATTTTTTTGTACGCATCATCATTGCTGGCTCTACATACTATACATAGTGAAGGTAATTCCATAAACACTGCATCAAAATTATTATGCGATCAAATTGTTAAATGTTGAATAAAAAATAATGGGTGATGGCTCAGTTGATGACTTCTTTTTACTCAAATTAACTGAGAATTAGTAAAAATCTTACTTCAGCTGAGCTTGTATTTTATCAAACTTTCAACTAAGAAATAGCTTTTTGAGGTTAAGTTGTTAAGAGTTAGGTACACAATTATTTTGTATAAAAGAATTATATATAAATACCTGTATGATTAATTCTTTTAGACTAAATAATGTGTTGTATAGCTTTTAAAATGAGCCAGGATACATAATGTATCATAATTTTGTAGATGCTGTACGAAAACGATTTTCTACAATCACTGATAGTGATTTTGAAAAGTTTGCCTCCACGTGGTTTCGTCAAGCAGCCCTGAGGGATAAGAGAGAGACAAGATAAATTCAATGTTCATGTGATCAATAAAGAATTATGAAAACTTACCCGTTTTTTGTCAATTCATACTTCCTTCTCACAATTCTCATACCCATTTAATAAATCTATAGATATATTGAGTCAATTTAATTTTGGAAAGTGTCATATATGACACTTAAAATGATCCAAATGATTGGTTTCAGATATGTGTTTTTATTCATATGCAGTTAAGCTACGTATCAGAAATTTTTTACATGGAGCATTCCTTGTGAAACATTTCATACCTAGGACATTTCTGGATTCTACAATGTTTCAGGAACGTGTCTGAGTCAAAAGATGAAACGTTTCAAATAGAAAATGACCGGTCTCAGAGATGTTTCATACACATATTTTGGTTAACTGGGTTACAATTCTTTCTGGAACAAAGTGGTTCCAATAAAAACAGGGAATGCGATTCACGGAAATTAAAATAATAATTATTAGCGGGTTTTTTTTCCATATTTATAAGCAATGTGAATCAAAATTTTTCAATGATCATGGTAGGTATACGAAGAAATCCGAACAGAAAAACCATGCGGTCTAGCGAGAGGGTAATAAAGTATATTCAGACATTGTATAAGTAGTTCTTCTCACGATCTAAATAACTGACTTGATTTGACTTAGGCTTGAGATGCAATAAAACCCTAAAACTTTTTCGGACTTACCATGCAGAGCCGCAGTTTTTAACCACCTGCAAATATAATAAAACCTTTTTGGTATGCGTCATCGATTGTTAATGTCCTTCTAACACATTACGCTGGAAGAAATGAAAAAAGGCATGTCTGTGATTAATCTTAATTAAAATATCACAATAATGAACCGTTTAAATGTATTACAAACGTTAACCCTAACCTTTTACTCGAGAAATTTGATTACCTAGTTGATATTTAGATTACGCACAAGCGCGACCTATAAATCGGGAGAATTTACAGCCTTCAAAGTAGGATACAGACGTACCTATAGTAGCGGCAATGTGTCTTACGTCTTATTCTAATATCCCATTGACAGCTCTCGTCACGTCTGTACTCTGTTGTTTACGGTCAATTATTATTTACTTATGAAAAGTGAATATTAATCTAATTGTTATATTTATTTAAATAATACAAAAATATGCCTAGATACACGGAAAAATATCAGCAATTTGGAAGTTCTCAAGTATTTTCAGTTAGAAAAAGAAGCTGGTGATTATTAATTTCATAGCCTCTTCGAATTTGGCTGAATACGAATCTGATGATTTTATTTATCAAAGGACTATGCTTCCATATTATGGAAAATAAAAGACCACTCAAATGCGGATATTTTGATACCAACTTATTTGTCTTGAAAAATAGAACATTTGATAACATTGCGCCATTGTTGTAATTTAATTAATAAACCCACAAAATCAGTTTATTTGTCAGAAATTTTCGACTAGATTACATAAATCTAACCATTCAATAGGACACCACCTGCTACGGTGAAACAGAGTCGGACTTGTGAATATAGTTGTACATACGATGAATACCCGTTTCTTCGAAACAAAATGATAGGATTATGTTTTTCAGTTGTATAAAGATATGATAGATTATAGATTGCAAATATTTATACCTGACAGATCCCCGACAGGTGATAGGAGTATGAAAGAAAACGGCATATCCATCTAATTTGTAGACTAACAAGTTTTAACTACAAATGACCAGTTTTAATAAATAATCGCCCTGTGTGCTAGAAGTGTGCGTATTCAATTTAGAGATTTTTCAAAGTTAAGTATTTAAAAACTAAGAAAATGCAGTGTTACGTTTGTGAACATGAGTTCGTCCTAGAGAATTTCGGCGTTGTGAGGAATTAAACGATCTTCCAGAGAGATTTTAGAACGCCGCCCGCCATCGTAGAGGGAATAATAATTTGCATCAAAGAAATATGGAAAATGGTGGGGTAATTCATATTAATTGTTATAGATAGGTTATGGCCGACATTGAAAGGTATAATGTAGGAAATGATGAGACTTCTTGTGTGTTTAATTATGTACCGCAAAGACGCAAAATCTGTTTTGTTTGCGATGGTAATAGAAATCTCCAGACAATCTCTTTTGAAGCCAGGATAGATATATATTTAAAAAAAGAAATATACGTCCCAAAAGGATCTTTTTGCTGTATTGATCATTTTAATGATGAAGGATGGTTGTCGGAGCGCTGCGTGCTAATCCTCACAACGTAGTCATATCTCATAACGAGATATCACAATGGTTCCGAGCATTAAGAAATGATTTCTTTGATGCTGTAAAAAATCAATTTGACTATGAAGACAATTTTGATGATGAGGACTTTAAACTTATGAAAAACTTAAGTAAAAATAATTTTGTGGACATATTTACGTATTGCAGTGACATTGTTGTATAAGAAAAAACTAAAGTCATCAATATAAGGGATCTTATTACATTTTTAATAAAACTAAAGTGCCCCGCATCCCTATCCTATTTTTTAAGAGTTACCGATGCCAACAACTACACTACAAAATACTAGATACAAAGAAAAAACAACATAAAAATTAACTCACAAAATTAGGCTGGTTCAACCCTGTCTGGTTTTATTTATTCATTTCTTATCTCTTTACTTGGTGGAATCTGTAATACAGGTTTGTTTATGTATTTTCTCTCTGTCCTACTCATACAATCTCCGTAAGCGATTTTTAAAATAATATCATTAATTGTAAGTTAATTATAAAAGTCACAACATTGGCGCAATGTTATCAAATTATCTATTTTTCAAGACGAATGAGTTGGTATCAAAATATCCGCATTTGGGTGGTCTTTTATTTTCCAGAAGCTGGAAGCATAGTCCTTTAAGGTTAGCTATATGTCAAAATGGCAAATAAAATAATTTTGACAAACCGAAAACCTGGATATACCTACGTCACAAAAGATGACGCACATCAAAAAGGCTATAGAATGTACTATAATAAGAATGACCCAAAAGTCTTATAGAGTTTTCAGGTAATAATTTATTATTTGCCAACAAAATAAATACGACGTTGTCACGGCAAATACTTTTATGGCTTTATTGCATGTCCTTATCCCATCTCAGGTCAGGTCATTTTCTTAGATCGTGAAAAGAACTATACCTTTCGACAGTCACAAGTTAACCTTCTAATGGAAACAATCATTCTTAATGCCTTATCAATTGAATCATATACAGGGTGAGTCATGAGGAGTTGTACAACTGTACCTCGTATGAAGACCCATATGTGGAATGTCGAATGTCAATTAAAAAGGTACTGCCTTTATGTACCTTATGTATGGTTAGGCCAGCCAGCTGTTAAGGCCAGAACAATTTTCATTCATTTTCAATACACCTGATAGCTTTCAAGATTATCAAGTCATTTGTGAATAGTATATAAATATTTTGAGTATTTCAACATGGTTCCAATATCATCAAAAGGTTGAAAAGTGAAGAACTTAATTATGGAAGTAATGTAAAAAAATTGCATATAAATTCAATTCACATTTTTTTTTCTAAAATATCTATTAACATAATATTGTTTAGGAATATTGATGAGACAAACACATAAAACCGCAGTAAAATCTTTACCGCTAATAATAATTGTGTTAATTGGCATCAATTTGGTTATATAACTTAGCGAGTGGTTACTGACACCTGCGAAATTTTAAAATATGCAAATCAGTATCTCTAAACATGATTCATCAGACGTTGAACGTTTACTGTGTAAGTGGAAGATACTCGTTTGCAGTATCCAACTAGCCGAAACAGTAGCTTAAGCGATTGGTTTGCTATACCGGATATAATATAAATACCAATTACGTCATAGCCATATGTTGCCAATTCATTGAAATTACTATGAGAATTTAGTAAATGTCAAATTAAGTTATCAAATATTCTTCTTTTCTATTTGGCTGTAAATAGTATTACTAATAACAGATGTATTAGTTATTGCACCATCACTTATTAGTTTTATTTCTCTTTTTTTTTCTGTGGAGGCGTTTTTAAGTTAAATTACTATTTATAGCTTGTTGAATATTATTAACAGTTATTATATTATATGATGATGTACGATAACGATAACTTGAATGAAGAAAATAATTTACAAAGAATATAACCAAAATAACACAAGCTTGAAAATTGTACCTAATTAACACTTTACAACGCTGCAACAGAACGCATTATTGTCAACATCAAATTTTTGCAATGTCCAATCACTTCTGTAAGCTTGAATATAATTTAATACAAACAAGTGTTGAGTGACAAAACTCGTTGACACTGGATTGTAGCAGCAGGCGAATGATTTAAGACAAACGAATCAGTGCACTCTCAGTTTGACAATTTTAGATACATGCGTGACTGAAATAACGGGTTATTGCTGACATATAGAAAATGGTGGAAATATATATGTTGCTTTCGTTTATTTGGGCTTCAAGCACTTGTGCGTGACGCCTCAGTCGTCACGACTTTTAAGCAAAACGAACACGATATTTTAGGATCCTCAAAATCACCTGACATGTGCCAATGCCAATGAATTTCCTGTGTTGTTAAGGCGGCGCCAGACATGCGGCATTCGGCGAATACCGAGCGACTGCT
>CAJUYH010003068.1:0-35155 GCA_910591685.1 Galerucella tenella
GTCTGTCCGTGGTGGAAGCCTTGGCAGTTGTAGCACTGCGTCGGCCCCTTTCCTCTTCTTTGTTCTTCCCACCTGATCCTCACGTTCTGGATGTGTTGTATTTTCCGGATTTTTTCTTTTTCTTCAGGCTCCAGCTCCACCAGGTAGATGGGTAGCGGTCTTCTCTCTCCGAATCTGGAATGAAGTTGGGTTAGTCGTTTTATACTTACCCCTTGTCTTTCGATTTCTTCCTTGACTTCCTTGGTGTCCTCGCAGTGCGTTAATCCTCGGATGACGATCCTTGCCATCCTTTCTTCTTGTGGCATATACGTATACCACTCCAACAACTTCCTGGTAACATACCAACTGATATTCGTCGGAACCAATCAAGTCATTTGATATTTAAACAACCTACAAGAAGAAGATGCAGATTTTGTCACAGTCAGGCAGTTTAATGTGTAGAAGTTGTAATGTTCATTTACACCCCGATTGTTTTGAATAATACCATTTGAGTTGAGTGTTTCGGCCAACGTTGCGCTTACGCAACAGTATTTTTTTTTAATTTTTCTCTATTTTGTGAAAAAAATTGTATTATTTACTTTTATTTAATGTACTAATAAATTATTTTAAACAAATATTTAATAATTTAACCTATTTTTTCAATGCTTGGCCAATAATGGGTTAAGAGAATGCGATTCAAAGTGTGACAAAACCTTGAAAATATGTAACCAAAGTGAAATCCAAAATTCCAAATTATGTTCTCTATGATGAAAATATTTTTAGAATCATCATCTATAAAACCATGTATTTTTTTTTTCAAATTATAAAAAAATTATTTCAGGTAAGAGAGCGTTGAGAAAGAGAAAATAAAAATTAACCTATAGTAATTCTGATGAGTGGTAACTATGTCCCAAAAATGTGCACAATTGCTCTATTTCTGCCGAACTTAAGTTGTCAATTTGGGAAATTGTTGCAATGTGTTTTCTTAAGTTGCCAGAAGTCAATCCTCGAGGATATTCTGCGCCAGATTGGTGTGCTAATGTTCTCAATGTAGTGTAACCATCAAGACAAGAATTTTTTTTAACTGTTGCAAATAAGAATGGATTTGTTGGCAATACAAAATTTCTTCTAACCGAGAGCAATAAAGTTATATAATGTTGTACTTCCTTTGAAAATACAACAGGTACAGGTTTGTGACGTTTTTCTCTAATTACAATTCTTTTGTATTGTTTGACGAGAATTTTTCCAGTTTCTGTTAAATTTCTTAAAAATTCCTCCGAAATAATATCATTATTTTCTTGTAAATAGCTCTCCAATTCCAACCTTCCAAGTTCACCCAGTCTTCTTTAGTTAAGCGTGATCAATAATGTATAGCAACACATGATTTGCGATCATTGTTATTATCTTTTAAATTTTCAGCATATGTTTTGGCCCTTTCCTCAACAAATTCATTCAATTTTTTTATATCCCATGTTAATGGAATAATTGTTGTTTTTTTCCATTGCTTTTCCATTGAGTCCTGATTTGCCGCACTACTGACTTCAGCGTTCCAATTGGTGACGACCAGTGTCCTTAATATTTTAATTTGTTTCGCTTTGTCGATGCTATTGATACCATTGGTAAACATTGGGTTTTTTGTTGAATTTCAGAAAAAGGATGATCACATAACTGTTTTAAAGTTGTATCCATATGGAAAGCTAATGAGGGAGATTTTTCAAACTTTTCTGATCATATCCACAAATATGTTCTGATATATTTGGTGTTCAAAATCCCTAAATATAGCCTCAATTCCCTATTATCATTAATTTGATGAACATTTTCCCAGAACTAGGGAAAATTACCCATTGGCACTTCACAAGATACTGACTGAAATATTGAAGACTGTTTACTTCAAGTACTACTTTTATTTGGAAAAGTGCGCATGCGTTGACAATTTTGACAAAAAATTCTTAGCGAATTTCGCAAAAAATTTGAACATGTCCAAGTTTCCCGCCCCCTAAATTTCAAATTTGAATTGAATTCGCATCTATATGAAATAACCTTTAAGCAGTAGTTAACGCTCGTGAAAAATCAGCAATAGCTGCAAATATACATCAAATTTTTCGTAAATATATTTCATCCTCTTATTAAGTTTTATTTCGAAGAAGAAATGTTAATCCATGTTAAACGCACCGCTTTAGCCATGGATACTAGGCTTTAGCGATGAATGCATTGTAATGCACACTGAGTTATTCAAGAAGGGGATGGAAATATAATCATTGGATTAGTCATCACAAAGTATTGGATATCTTTCGAGGGGTAGGGTACGTGAATGTGATGATTATATTTCCTTCCCCTTTATCAAATACACAAGGAGAGGATATCATACAAAATACAAATATGTCTGTAATTTCTTCCATTTTCTTGAGTTTGTGTTGAATAAATTCAATAAAAAATATAGTTTCATATATCTTCTGGGTTATGTTAAAATAAACGAATGTGTTGCTTCTGAAAACAAAGTTTTATTTTGTTAATTTCTTATCAAAGAAAACATCTTATATAGTACCCTATTGTAACAACTTTACCTGAAAACAAAGAAACGACATTCAAAGTTTATTTTTCCATTAATTCTAATCTAATCTACACAAAATATATTCCATCAAAAGTTTACTTTTTTGAAATTTTTCTCGACACTATATGCTAATAATGACAGACTAAAAAGTTTGACATTTTTACAACAGTCAGGCAAAGCGTACTAAACTAAAAAAATATTAAAGAAAACCTATTTTCTTCACATCTCCCCCCCCCCAGGGGAAGAAAATTCACCTGTAAATTTTCTCTTTAGAGGTCGTTAAGTTTTTCTTTCATCTCTTCTTCAAATTTTGTTATTTGTACTGGAATTAGTTTTGTAATATGAAATAGATTCGACTCTGTTTTCCTGTGTCCTGTATCTACCTCATAAATTGTATTAGATTCTTTTTTCACTATTTTATATGGTCCAATTCTGAGTTCATCTAGTTTCCTCCTATTCAGTTTATTTCCATTTTCTACATATACCATATCTCCAACTTCAAATTTTCTGTTTTGTCTTTTTTTATCATAGCGCATTCTGTTATAATTATGTGATTCCTTTCTTTATCTTTGATCTAGTCACTGTTTATATATTCTTGGCGCAGCTCATTTGGTAAGATTGTAACAGCTGTCCCATATAACAAATAGCATGGTGCAGAGCCGGTTACCGAGTGATTAGTCCGATTATATTTGTTCTGTTGTTCTTCCACATCCATTTATTCTGCACCTAATCTTGTTAACTAGTGTTTGGTTTAACCTTTCATTAAGGCCATTTGAAAAAGGTGCATTCACTGCTGTAAATATTATTGTTATTTGCTTGTCACTAAGAAATTTCTTGAATTCTTTTGAATTTATTCCAGGATATTGGTCAGTAAGAAGCATTCCTATCTCTTCCGTTTCGGTAACTTTATTTATCAGCTTTATAAAATCATGTGCACTCTGGGTTTTTGATGTTATAATAAAATTCGTACCAAGTGAAGTGGTCTACTAAAAGATGTAGGTATTTCTTTGTTGATCTCGAACCACCAAAACCGCCAATTGTGTCTATTGATACTATTTCAAAAGGTCTTTTCGCCGGTTCTAAATGTGACATCATTCCGTATTTGTCCTGTCCTCTTGTTTTGTTTTTTATTCAAGTTTCACAGCTTCTACAAACGTTTTTTATATTTTTTGTTAAATCCTTTGTTATATATAGTGAACTAATAGTCCTTAGCATTTGACCAACACCAACGTGGCACAAGTCCTCATGTATTTGTTTTATAAGTCTAATACTAAATTCTTCCGTTATTATTATTTTCTCTTTGTTTCTTATTTTTTTGTAGTATACATTATGTTTTTCAATTATTTTGTTTTTAACTTCAAGAGATCATCCATTACTCAAATGTGGTTAAAATCCAAACTAAGGGTAAATGAAACTCAAAGTCCAAACCACAACTTTAATATTGATATTGTTCTCCAAAAGAACAAACCATATAACTTAGCAACTAGTTTCGGTAAAATTTACCATCATCAGGCTGTAAAAAAGGTTACAATTATCAGAAGATCAAATTGAATTATATTTAAATTGAGACAAAATTATATTATGTTGTTGTTATGATATGAATTCTTAGACATTAAACAAAGCTTAAAAAAAAATTTTATTTTTAAATATTGACTAAAGTTATATTAAATTACAATTTAGTTACCTTATGAAACATTTACTACTGGCGTAAAACCAATCAATTTCCCATCATCATCATTGCTGTAGGTATTTAGATGGTTCGGAAAAGAAAAAGAAAAGAAAAGGAAAAAACTTATGCTAAAATATCCATGGCCATGGAAACTTAATTAGAAAGAAATATTAGGAATGAGGAATTTGTCTTATAATTTTCACATGAAAAAACAAATGGAAAATTTTTGGAAGAAATTTAAGGAATTGTAGTTTCGAAAATTTCGAGGTACCACAAAGTTGACTAAACTTATATAGTTTTAGCAACAGAAGAATAGATGTTTAAATTTACATCTGAAAAAACCGAAAGGGAAAATTGTAAAAATATAATAAGAAGTTGTAGTATCAAAGTAATGAGGGACTACATAGAAGAAAAAATCATAGTATTTCTTCTTAGCCACAAAAATTAATAATAATGTACTCATACAAAAGAATACGATTATGAACATTGTTGAAAATTCTCAACAATAAATCCATTGAAAAGTTCAAATTATCAAAATTTAGAAAACCAATACACTTATATCAAATGGAGCACATGTACTATAAGACGTAAAACGGAAACAGATATCTATGGATATTAGAAATGACAAATGTCATTCATACCAATCTTATACAAAATTATTTAATCTATGATGACACTGGTAACAAAACCGTACATAGCAAATGTTTCACTTACAAAAAGAAGAAGAAGAAACAGTGGCAAATTCTAACCTAAATAAGGAAATGTAATTACAATTTTTAATATTAAACAATACAAATTACTAAAAATGGTTACAAATTATTATTAATTACAGAATTTAAATTATTTAAAAACAAGAAGTAAGAATATGCTTAGGTAAATGTAAGAAAACATAGTTCTCTGAAGGAGAAATCTGTTCATTTAAACAAGTTACACTACCATCTAAACAAGCTCTGTGGATCTCTAAACTTTCAAGTAAATTCATTCTAATACCCTTGTGACAAGAATGAAGAAGTTCAACATTAAATTTATCATAAGAATGAAGTTCATCTAATATATGATTAGCAAAAGCAGAAGGAGAGTTATTAAAATCATAGTTATAATACTTTTTAATACAATTTCTATGTTCAGCAATGCGATATTCCAATCTTCGACCACACTGTCCTACATATACTGAATTACAATCACAGCAAGATAATTTATAAACACCTGATTTATGCAACATAGGAACTTTATCTTTACTTCTAACAAACATATGTTTTAAGGACAAGTCAGTCTTCAAAGCTACTGAAATGTTATACTTTCTGAAAACCTTAGCAACTTTATAAGAAATATCATCAAAATATAATAATGAACCAGCAAAATTAATTTCATCTATATTATCTGATTTTAATGTTGTAGGAAAAGAAATTCTTAATTTATAAAAATATTTTAAATAAATCTTATGTATAATCTCTAAAGGAAAATTATTATTGATTGCTAACTGTTTTATAACATTAATTCCATCTTCAAAAGCTTGATCAGAAAGTGGTAATGAAAAACATCTATGGAAAAAACTATTAAAAGAAGCTAATTTATGAGACATTGGATGGCATGAATAATAATCTATTAGACAATCGGTCGTAGTTGGTTTTCTGTAAATTTCAAAATAAATTGACTGGTTAACAAAATCTCTACATAATAATAAGTCTAGATAAGGAATTTTACCACTTGATTCTAATTCAATTGTGAATTTGATTCTAGGATGCAACGTGTTTATGAATTTAAGAAAATTGTCAATATCAACATCAGTACCATTAAATAGTAAAATACAATCGTCAACATCGATAATAAAAAATAATATTATTCTTAAAATGAGAATTTAAATATATTTCTTCTAAATTTTTCATGAAAACTTCAGCAAGAAAAGGTGACAGACTCGAACCCATTGTACGACCAGATTTCTGTGTGTAAAATTTATCGTTAAATTTAAAAAAATTTTGTTCTAATACAAGACCTAATAAAGAACATACATCAAGTATTATATGCGTTGGGGTATTATTATGAAACATCATTTTTCTAACTAAATCAATACAATCAGATGGGGGGATACTTGGAAAAAGATTAGATACATCTAATGAAAACAAAATTGAACTATTAGGAACTTTAACATTCTTTATATTATTACATAAATCTAAAGAATTAATAACTGAATGGGTATTAACAAAACCTGTGAGATTATTCAATAACTTGCAAATAAATTTAGAAAGTTTGTAAACCGGAGAATCAATGAAGCTAACAACTGGTCTAATCGGGCAATCTAACTTATGAATCTTAGGTAAACCATATAGAAGGGGGGTAACGGGAATCATAGGACAAATCTTGAAATGGTTTTGATCAAAAGGTTTCAAAAAACTGGTGAAATTCCTATGATTCCGGTGAATGTTCATAATCGTATTCTTTTGTATGAGTACATTATTATTAATTTTTGTGGCTAAGAAGAAATACTATGATTTTGTCTTCTATGTAGTCCCTCATTACTTTGATACTACAACTTCTTATTATATTTTTACAATTTTCCCTTTCGGTTTTTTCAGATGTAAATTTAAACATCTATTCTTCTGTTGCTAAACTATATAAGTTCAGTCAAATTTTGTGGTACCTCGAAATTTTCGAAACTACAATTCCTTAAATTTCTTCCAAAAATTTTTCATTTGTTTTTTCATGTGAAAATTATAAGACAAATTCCTCATTCCTAATATTTCTTTCTAATTAAGTTTCCATGGCCATGGATATTTTAGCATAAGTTTTCTCCTTTTCTTTTCTTTTCCGAACCATCTAAATACCTACAGCAATGATGATGATGGGAAATTGATTGGTTTTACACCAGTAGTAAATGTTTCATAAGGTAACTAAATTGTAATTTAATATAATATAACTTTAGTCAATACCGCCTAGCTTGTCAATATCCAACTATAAATGCACCTATGCTAGAAAAATATCCACATATGGATCACAAAACCCCAATCAAAACGTTGATAGATCAACAATGGCAGTCTATTTGGCATAGAACAGATGATAAATTAAAAGAAATCAAACCACAAGTTACAACAGTTCTCCCTACTTCCTACAAAAGAAGAGACCAAGTTATACTGAATAGACTGCGTATCGGGCACACACACTTAACACACCAACACCTAATGAAAACAGAACCCGCACCCACCTGTCAAAATTGTCACACAGTGATCACAGTGAAACACATCTTACTGGAATGTCCAATGTATGACACAGCAAGAAAAACTTACAAATTAAGTTCCAACCTAAAAAGTATACTTTCATCAAATGAAAATGAAGTTCTTGACTATCTAAAGGACATTAAACTAAAATCAAAAATTTAGAAAAACTGCTATAATTATTTATATCTTTTATTCTTATACAATGAAATTGTAAAACTGTAACTATTACTATAAAATTGTATTGTCTCCCCCGCTAATAACTCATAGAAGTTGATGCGGGGTAAATAAATGTTTTTTTGAAATAAAAAAAAAAAAAACTTTAGTCAATATTTAAAAATAAAATTTTTTTTTAAGCTTTGTTTAATTTAATGATTCATATCATAACAACAACATAATATAATTTTGTCTCAATTTAAATATAATTCAATTTGATCTTCTGATAATTGTAACCTTTTTTGATGGTAAATTTTACCGAAACTAGTTGCTAAGCTTTATGGTTTGTTCTTTTGGAGAACAATATCAATATTAAAGTTGTGGTTTGGACTTTGAGTTTCATTTACCCTTAGTTTTTATTTTGTTTTTGTTTCTCTGTATTTCCTCATTTTTATTCTGATCTATTATAATATCCTCCAAATTAATTAAGTTCACTATTTTTAATTGTTCTTCTTTATTTTCTTCTGGTTCCATTACAGGATTTCGACTTAAACAGTCTGCTTCTAAATTTTCTTTTCCCGGGGAATATATAATTTTAAAGTCGTACTGTAAAAGGTAATAAGTCATATCACCCAGCTCTTCGTCTGTTCTTGCTTTCAAGTTCATATTTTCTAGTGGTTTGTGGTCTGAGTAAACAGTAAAGGATTTACCAAAAATATCAATCCATTGGCTTGAATTTGACTTGTAAATTTTTCAATTACAAATTTCTCTGCAATGTATTTTAAATTCTGTTTTATTAAATCTTGTGTGTTCTCAATTAATTTTTCAAAAACATTCTCCAATGCGTCTGTGTCTTTTCCTGATCCTCTAGATACTTGCTTTTGATCAATTTCTTCTAGATATTGCTCTCCAAATTGTAAATTACTATCTTCATCTATGTAGACTCCACTTAGTTCATCTGTCATTGTTATCCAAACTTTTCGTGTCTGATATCTTCTTTTTCAACTATTTTTCACTTTATTATACGCAGCTGTCTTTATCAACTCTTTATGAAAACTAACAGACTGTAGTTCTTCTGGTATAGCAAACACTTTGTTATCTTTTGTTGTTATTGAGGTTATACAATAGATGTTGGATTTCCCATCACTCGCCGGCAATATTGTAAATTCAAAACGAAGCTGTTCCATAGTTTTTTTTATTTACGTATTTCAATAAACAAAAATGTCGTTTTATAAGACTATATCTCCTGGTTATGTTAAAATAAACGAATATGTTGCTTCTGAAAACAAAGTTATATTTTGTTAATTTCTTATCAAAGAAAATATCTTATATAGTACCCTATTGTAACAACTTTACCTGAAAACAAAGAAACGACATTTTATTTTTCCATTAATCCTAATCTAATCTACACAAAATATATTCCAAGAAAAGTTTACTTTTTTGAAATTTTTTTTGACACTATATTCTAATAATGACAGACTAAAAAATTTGACATTTTTACAACAGTCAGGCAAAGCGTACTAAACTAAAAAGAATATTAAAGAAAACCTATTTTCTTTACATATTTGATTTCGCATCTTGATAATGTACAAGAATACCATAATTATTATCAAGTAATCGATTACAGCTACAAAGTTTTATGTAAGTTATGAAATCAAACAATTTTATTTTGTAAAATCTACATTGTAATTAAACATAAAGTGACGCGTTTCCCCCTTAGTAAAAAATTTGTTTACTGGCACCGATATGTAGATGACATTTTAGCTTGCTTCACTGGTACTACGAGACAATTAGATAACTTCATTACTCACATTAACTCAATACATACAAATATCAAATTTACAGTAGAAATTGAACAAAATAAGTCCATAAACTTTCTAGATCTTACAATTTCAAATATAAATAATAGACATGACTTTTCTATATTTCACAAACCATCACATACAGACATTACAATTCATAATAGTTCAGTCCACCCAATCAGTCATAAATTAGCAGCTTTCAATAGTATGATACATAGACTTTTAACAGTTCCATTGAATATTGACAATTACAATGAAGAACTAAATATAATAAAGCAAATAGCGGTTAATAATAATTACGATCCAAATTTAATTGACAACATCATAAATAAAAAGATACGAAAACATACTCTAGAACAAGTATTTCCTTCTGATAAAAACAAAAATAATCAATTTAAAAGCTTAACTTACTTTGGAATACCATCCTTAAAAATAAAATCATTTTTAGAAACTTTAGACTTGAATATTTGCTTCAAAACTGACAACAATTTATCCAAATTCATTAAAAACAACAAATCCAAATCTTCAAAACTAAATAAATCAGGAGTTTATAAATTAAAATGTGGTAATGACGACTGTGATAAAATTTATATAGGTAGAACTTTTAGGAATTTTAAAACTAGAATTTCAGAACACAAACGTAGTTATGACAATCAAAAATTAGATTCCAACTATTCAAATCATTTATTAGCAAACCAACATTCTTTCGATTCAAATTTTGAAATTTTGCATATAGAAACTAAATCCTTCAAATTAAATCTTTTAGAAGCCCTAGAGATAAATAAAAACAAATACTCAGATAACCTTCCTAACGACCAACTTGATATTAACAATTCTCCATTATTAAACCTTTCTACCTAGAAAGATTCCTGTAGGATGGTTGTGAATGAGTTTCCAGGTAAACTTGTTAAATTCTTTAGTTAATTCCATATTTAGACAAATTCTTTTTTTTAGATTATAATTTTATTGTTAAATTTCCGTATAATTTAGTATTAAGGCACTGTATAAATAGAAAGTTTCTCATTATACCTCCAACGTTTGAAAAAGCTACTGTGTTAGCGAAACGCGTCACTTTATGTTTAATTACAATGTAGATTTTACAAAATAAAATTGTTTGATTTCATAACTTACTATGGATCTACATCAAGTAAAAGCCTCATCTATTCAATTTTTACAAAGTTTTATGTTTTGTAGGTTGCGTATCTCATACATACAGGGTGTAACAAAAAGGCAGGTCATAAATCATACCACATATTCTGGGGCTAAAAATAACTCGATCCAACCCAAGGTACTCTAGTACAAAAGTGAATGCGAAAAAAGGAATTCTTGAGGCTGCAATTGGATATCGTCAGAAGCCATTGCTTTTCCAGAATATTCGGTCTTCGTTAGTAAAACGATGCCGTCTGTGTATTCAAGAAAATGGGGGCCATTTCGAACATCTAATAAAAACTACACATTTGTAAATAAATAAGATTCAATCAAAAATTTGGGACTCTCGAGAAACTTGAAAATTCATTTACTTTAATTTTTGTTACCCGAAATTTTTGAACCATAATGAAAAATAGGCCGTATCTCTATAAAAACTGATAATTGTAAAAAGTACTAGGGGGCAAAAATGTTTAAAAATAAATTTGTTTGGATAATGGTGCCACAATAAGCATTGAATTGTAACGTACACAAAAATTTTGGGGGGGTTTAGGGGATCTAAACTCTCAAATTTTTAACGGAGTGCAATAATTCCTTAATTTTTTTTTAAATGCTCTAATCATAAGAAAGCCACTTGTCAACTTTCATTATAATATGTCGAACAACTGTTGAAATATTTGAAAAAATCAATTTTCATTTGGTAACTTCGAGGGGTTGTAACTTTTTTGCATGCACATTTGTACTGTGGTAACTTGGGTTGGATCGAGTTATTTTCAACCCTGTATATGCTACTGATGTAAATTCTGGTTTCATGGTTAACCGGTCGGTTCATAAACGATGACAACAGACCCTCGGTTGATTCAGACCCATTCGAATTCTTCGTGAACGGTTGGTTAAACGGATGTCAATGAAAAATTGTTTGTTTTTGTAAAAAGTTGAAGTTCAAGAAGCCAAATTTTCATAAAATGCTAAAACGCAAAGCAGTTGCAGCTCTCTTATTAATTGATGAATTGGGTGATTCATCGAATATTAAAAAAATATTTTTCAAAAGTGCTAATATTTATTTGATGACCATAAAAACATTTGTTAAAGAGAAGCACACAAGGATTTCAGATTATTTTGAAAATTGGATTGATAGATATCTGGACTATGATTTTTACCTTCATTTTCGTATGACTAGGGAAACATTTAATTGATTATTTAAAGAAGTTGACTGCATAAATACGAAGCATGGAAAAAATACACTCCATTTTGGAGGTAAGAAGAAAGTTGACACAAAAAAGGCACTTTTATTCACTCTTTGGTATCTTGCCGAAGGAGATACACTGATCTCCACTGCTGACAGGTTTAATATAGCTGTATCAACTGTGCACGATGTTTCATACCATTATATAAAACTATTAGCACTTCTATCAGAAAAATTCATTTGTTTGCCAAATACCAATGAGTGCAAAACCATTTGTGAAGAGTTTGGCGTGAAATGATATCCAGGTGAGTAGAACAATAATTTTATAACATTATTTGTTGAGGGTTTTTTGCTTATAGATGTTATTGGAGCAATCGATGGTACTCACATCAACTGTACAGTAGGTACCAGAAAATCAGCAAGACAGTTTTCAGAACAGGAAGTTGTCACATTCAATAGTTATTCAAGGAGTTTGCACAATGAATAAAATTTTCACAAATGTTTGTTTTGAATTTCCTGGATCTGTTCATGATGCAAGGAAAAAATTATAGACTTATATTTTATTAGCAAACATTTTGAGAAATAATTTATAGGTCTTGAAAGAATCTTCTTTGAATAAACAAATCTATTTAAGAGGAAAGGAATTCTTATTTCCAAAAGATTATCATTTAGTGGGGTCTCCGCTTATCCTTGTTTGGATTGGTTGATGACACCATATATATACTTATAATTATTTATTGTTATTCATTTATTCATTGTTTTAGTGATACTGTTACGGGTTCATTATATTTTTTTTGACTGAATAGGGAATTAATAAAATAATACTTACTGTTCTGATAACCAGAACAATGTGTGAACGCACCCTTTGGTGTCCCAAGACCGGAACGTGCCCTCACTTTTGAGACAAAAAAAAATAATATAGTGTGCAGTGAGTTTTTTTTTGACAACATATGTCAGATGAGTTTTTTCGATATTTTTTTAAGTCATTTTATTTTGCGAGTTGTTAACTAAAATATAATCAATAAAGTTGATTATCAAACTATACAGTCCACATTGAATTTACGTACCCTTCGTGTCCCAACACGAATTGGTCCTTCGAGCCGGATTTTGAATCTTGAGACTTTTGGAGGTACTAGCTACTTATTGAAAATTGAGACAAAGAGTGCAAGGAGAAAGTGAAGAGAACATACTTAAAACAAGGTAGGAGCTAACCGATTTTGTCGCATGTCGCAACGTCTTCTGCTTTAAAATCTTCGAGGAAATATTCAAATATTTCATAATATCAAGATTATCAAAGGTTAGGTACTTATGTAGGTCTTATTTACTACTACTAACAGGGCGTCTGTCATTTTGACGTTTATCCAGATCAGTTGGAATTCGAATGACTCGTAAATTGATCCCGAGCCCTTCTCCGTGGTAGTGACATTATTAA
Source organism: Galerucella tenella (assembly GCA_910591685.1). Taxonomy (NCBI): domain Eukaryota; kingdom Metazoa; phylum Arthropoda; class Insecta; order Coleoptera; family Chrysomelidae; genus Galerucella; species Galerucella tenella. The sequence goes on from CAJUYH010003068.1 coordinate 13,131, forward strand.
AATTATGTATATATAAACTATTTCTTTCCATTTGTTAAAGTACAAAAGTAGAAATAATTTGACCATCGAACATTTATTTAGAATTTAAGTTTCATTCAGTACTCGCTTTGTATTACTTACCTAACTATTGAACAGGTTGTAAGTGCTTGTTCAAACTCTGTTTCTAACAATACGCTCACATATTTTTGCGAATTCATCATTTACACAGTACCTTTTGGAAAAATTGATGCACAATAACAACAATTCAAAATTTAATATTGTTATAAAAATTTTTATATTTTAATATTGCAATCTTAAGCTACAATATTGTATTGACTTTCTTTGTATATAATAATTGTTTATCATGGATGATTTTATTAGAAAACGGGCCACAGCAAAGGGCTGTATGACCAGAATTGAAAACTGGTTTACCCAAAATGCAGATAGTACTATTATACAGGAGCTTGAAATTAGGTTAGATGGACTTGAAAAAGCATTTACAAAAATTTGTGAATTTCAAGATGAAATTGAATGTTTAACACAAACTGATGATAATGAAGAGCGAGATACATCAGAAAATAAATATTATGGCCTGAGGTCTAGAATACAAGCTAAGATTGATCAATTAAAAATACTGGGAAATGTTTCTTCCCCTTCACAATCTCCTAATATTACTTCTAGTGTTTCTCGTTTAACTAAGCCTCAGTTGAATATTCCTATGTTTTTTGGTGATATTACTACTTGGCGCGGTTTTTATGAGCTTTTTAAGAACTTTATTGAAGATGATGATAGTTTAACCAATATTGAAAAACTAATCTACCTTAAAACTTATCTTAAAGGCGAACCCTTAAACTTAATTTGTAATTTACAATTGATCAGTGATAACTTCGATGTAGCCCTTAAGACTCTAAAGGATAGATATGACAATGAATTGAACATAATTTACGCATACATAAAAAATTTAATAGACGCTCCTGTTTTAGGTAAAAATAATTCTATGTCACTTAGAGATTTTGTTACTCTTTTAAAACAAAACATGGACGGTTTAAAAAACTTAAATGTCAATGTAGATCAATGGGATCTAATTCTTGTGTATATGTTTTCTCAGAAACTTGATGTAACTACCCGTAAGGCCTTTGATTATGAAATGGGTACAAACGTACGCCCGACTTTAAAATTACTTTTTGATTTCCTTGAAAAAACGCTGTATCATTTTCGAACGGTCAGCTATTCCGGATTTAAATGCTAATAAAAATAAGGTACATCACAAGGTTCATTTTGTTCAAAATAAAGGTAGCAATAAAGAAGAACAAAAGGTATTTTCTTCTCAAGCTAATAATTCAAAATGTACATACTGCAATTTTATAGGACACAAAATTTATAAATGTCAAAAATTTATTAAATTAATTCGCTCTGAAAAGTATAATTTTGTTAAAGATAAAAAACTTTGTTACAATTGTCTAATGCCCAACCATGTAACTGACAATTGCACATCACGTGGTTGTACAGTTTGCAATTATAAGCATCATACTTTATTGCATCCGGTTAGTCGATTTTCGCAGTCTGAAAATAATTCAAACTCAAACTCTGAACAAACAGAACAGCATCGAACCCACCATCAGAATTCAACTGCAATAGAACCACTTACACCTCAACTTGTAACAAATAGTTCGAATAATAACTCTTCATGACTAGCACCCATACAATCCACTATACAACAAACAGTTTTGTCAACTTCAGCCTTAAGTGGAGAGACACTTTTGGCTACAGCAATGGTAACTGTGTTTGACAAAAATGGCTGCCCACTAAATGTTAAGGCAATTCTTGATTCTGGCGCTACCACCTCTTTATTGACAGAATGGTTACTTCAAAAACTTGGATATACACCTGAAATAAGACAAATTCGAATTGACTGTGTTGGTAGCACTGTCACAAACTCAAATAGGATTGTAAAATTGACGATTCACTCGAACGTTGAGAGAAATTACTTCTTTGATGTGATTTGTACAGTTTTAGACAAAATTACTAATCGTTTACCTTCATTTTTGCTTAATTTGGACTCTGTTTCAATTCCTAAAAATATCAGCTTGGCTGACCCTTTGTTTTTTACTCCCTCGCACATTGATTTACTGCTTGGTGCAGACGTCTATTATCAGTTGTTAAAAGGAGGCATAATTCGATTACATGAAAGGTTTTTGACACTCGTTGACACACATCTAGGCTTCGTGATTGGTGGTCCTGTCCCCAATCAATTTATCTCATCTGAGGAAAAACTTGACAACGCACAATCTCGATTCGAAACTTGTATGTTTACACAAATCCCAGCGGACACTTTACTCGAACAATTTTGGACTCAGGAAGAAATTACTCCCCAAGAAAGAATAATTAACCCTGATGATGAAATTGCAGAAACAATATTTCGTCAAACAGTTCGAATTCTTCCTAACGGGTCTTTTGAAGTGACACTTCCTTTGAAAGGACCAAATGAACATTTAAAACTAGGTGATTCCTTTAATATGGCTCGAAAACGATTTCTAAATCTCGAACGACGCTTTGTGAAATCTACTGATTTTTTTCTTAAATACAAGAAATTTATTGATGAATACATCTCCTTGAATCATGCTAAATATGTTCCTCTCGACCTTTTTAATGCCAATGGAGAAAACAAGTATTTTTTGCCGCACCATTGTATACTTCGAGACAACAGCCCTACCACTAAGCTCAGGGTAGTGTTTGATGCCTCGATGAGAAGTTCAAGTGGGTTTTCATTAAACGATATTATGCTAAAGGGCTTTCGTGTACAGCCTGAACTTTTTGATATACTTACCCGTTTTAGAACTTCTAAATTTGTTCTCATTAGTGATATAATCAAAATGTTCCGTTGCATTCGAGTTTCCCCCAAACAAACATTTCTTCAAAACATTTTATGGCGTGATAACTCAGAACAACCCTTACAATGCATTGAGCTGCTTACTGTTACCTACGGCACTAATAGTGCGCCTTATCTAGCAACTCGTGTTCTTCAAGAACTTGCAATTCGAAACAAAGACAAATATCCTCTAGCTGCTTACGCTATTTTGCATCAGACATACGTTGATGATATACTTGCCACCTGTGATTCCTTGGAGGAGCTACAGGAAACCCACAAGCAGCTTGTATCATTGCTTCAATCAGCAAATATTCAACTTCATAAGTGGTGTTCGAATTCCAAGGAATTTGTTAAGGAAATTTTGAAAACCAATATTTCTCCTAGTTTTCAAATGTATGAAATCAAATGCGAAAATGACATTAATAAGGTTCTAGGAATCTCATGGAATTCGAATTCTGATGAGTTCGCCATTACACTACCAAAGGTTGTTGATAAGGTCGTCGCTACTAAAAGGGAAGTTCTTTCCCAAATAGCGCAACTATTTGATCCGTTAGGTTTTGTTGCTCCTATTATAATTGTAGCAAAGATTATAATGCAAAAAATTTGGTTGTCTAAAATTGACTGGGATGAAAATCTTAAAGAAGATCTTATGTCTGAATGGACAGAATTTGTTTCCAATATTCCCAAACTGGCCCATTTAAAAATTCCGAGAAACTTATTTCTCAATCATAGCATTTTCAGAATTGAACTTCATGGATTTTGCGATGCTAGCCTTAAGGCATATGGCGCTTGTATCTATGTTAGAGTAATGTATTCAACCAAAACTTCTTCTTGCAATTTAGTATGTGCAAAAAGCCGTGTTGCACCAACAAAAACCATTTCAATACCTCGTCTTGAACTCTGTGGAGCCGTTCTTCTATCCAAGCTTATGAAAAAAATAATCAACGTCTTCGAAAATAAGTTTCATTTTGAAGGTATCCACTTGTACACAGACTCCCAAATTACTTTGTGCTGGCTGCAATCTCACCCTTCTAGATGGTCTATATTTGTCTCCAATAGAGTATCGGAAGTACAAAAAATTACGTCAAATTATCACTGGCAATATGTAAAATCGTCTGACAATCCCGCAGATTTGATATCTAGAGGAATGACACCTAATGAAATTTTGGTTTCAAATTTGTGGTTTCACGGTCCTGCGTTTTTGAGTGGTCCCAATTTAGAACTAGAGGAATTTGATCTGAAAAAAATATCATTACATGATATTCCGGAGGAACGAAAAACTAAAACTGTTTTACTTGGTCATAAAGTGGAGGATACATCTACCTTTTGGAATTCTGTATTTGGAAGAAGCTCTTCTTACTCAAAATTACAACGAGTAATTGCCTTCGTTTTTCGCTTTGTTAATAATTCAAAGGATAAATTCAAAGGATTTGTAGGCCCTCTTAAGGTTGAGGAGCTTGATAAATCCCAACAGTTTATTATTAAGGTGTTACAAAAATCAAATTTTTCGACGGAGATTCAAGCATTGAAATCCAATAAGACCATTTCGAACAAGGCCATTCTTCGATTATCACCGTTTCTCGATGACAATGAATTAATGAGAGTTGGAGGTCGTCTAGCCTACGCAAATCTGCCCTATGCACAAAAACATCCAGTTCTACTTCCTTCGAAAAATTTGGTCGTATCATTGATGCTAAAGGCAGAGCACCTTAGATTGGGTCATGGTGGGGCACAGTTAGTATTGTCGAATTTTCGATTAAGGTTTTGGCCTCTTGGAGGTCTGTTAGAGATAAAACGGATTATTCGCAATTGCGTAACTTGTTATCGTTTTAAAGGCCGATCAAGTCAACAGATCATGTCGGATCTTCCTAGAGATCGAGTAACTCCATCCAGGCCCTTCACAAAGGTCGGAGTTGACTTTGGTGGTCCTTTTTTTGTGAAATCTTCAATTTTAAGAAAAGCAACTTTAGCAAAGGCGTACATTTCTGTCTTTGTGTGCATGGTTACAAAGGCAGTACACATTGAACTTGTTTCCAGTTTATCAACTGAAGCCTTTATACTAACTTTAAAAAGATTTATATCCCGTCGCGGAAATCCATTGGTTATCTATAGCGATAATGCAACAAATTTTTTGGGTTCAAGCAACCAATTAAAGGAACTGCACGATTTTTTCAATAAAAAATCAACTTCAAACGAAATTGAGACATTTTTATCGACTAAAGGAATTTCCTGGAGTTTTATTCCTCCCAGAAGCCCTCATTTTGGCGGATTATGGGAGGCATCCATAAAAAGTACAAAATATCATCTGTATAGAATTGTTGGCAATTCAAATTTCACGTTTGAGGAGTTATCTACTATTTTGTCACAAATAGAAGCGATTTTGAATTCCCGTCCTTTACAACCGATTTCTTCTGATTCCAACGATTTGACTTGCCTGACTCCTGGACATTTTTTAATAGGTGAAAGTCTAACAGCATTTTCCGAAAGGGACTTCACCGAAATCCCCGAAAATCGACTCTCTAGATTCAAACGATGCACTCAGGTCCATCAGTTATTCTGGAAACGATGGTCCAAAGAGTATTTAAACTTGTTGCAAGCCAAACAAAAATGGTTAAAACCTTTTAAAAACCTAAAGGTAAATGACATGGTTTTATTAAAGGATGAATCTCGTCCATTAGAATGGCCTCTGGCACGAGTTATCGAAGTTATTCCTGGTCAAGACAATAGGGTTAGAGTCGTTAAGATAAGGACAAGGCACGGAGTGTTTACGCGATCGATAACAAATGTATGCCCATTGCCTTATTGTAACGATCAAGATTAATTGTAAACTGTAATATTGTATTTTGTATTAATTGTTAACTTTAGAACTATTTAATTTGTATACCTATCTGTTGATTTTGTGTTAGTTAAAAGTAGGACTTTCAACCGGGGGGCAGGATGTTCTGATAACCAGAACAATGTGTGAACGCACCCTTTGGTGTCCCAAGACCGGAACGTGCCCTCACTTTTGAGACAAAAAAAATAATATAGTGTGCAGTGAGTTTTTTTTTGACAACATATGTCAGATGAGTTTTTTCGATATTTTTTTAAGTCATTTTATTTTGCGAGTTGTTAACTAAAATATAATCAATAAAGTTGATTATCAAACTATACAGTCCACATTGAATTTACGTACCCTTCGTGTCCCAACACTTACAATCGAGTATAAGTTTTACAAAAATCAGCTAATTATTTATTGAAATAACCTGTAGTCTTTGTTTACATTGATTAATTTCTATTGACCTTGAACTAAAATTCTTCTTGAATACAAAACATAAACCTTACTCTAGTACTATGAGTACTATGGGATTGGAGGATACCAAAAATTGCCTAGCCGAGGAAATTATCATGTTGTCTATCTCTCTTCCTTTTGTCTTCTTTTTTTTCTGGGCCGAATCAGACCATGTGGTTTAAATAAAATCGAATTTTATTTCGGATTTAAAGAGCCCTAGAACAAAGAAAAATAACATCAAAGATAGAGTACGATTGACATCAGTTGATGCACACATTTTGTGGATATACGTACTTTTCTTTATACGGCCGCTGCCCATATTCGGTAAGATACCATGATTTCCGGATATGCTCATCTAATCACAAATATTCACAATTTCAGGCCAATATTTGAATAACTGGTAAATTAATTAGCTGCTAACTATTCATCCGCAACCTGCCAACCACATTAGTTCGGGTAACATCTACTGCATTCACAAATACATCATACCACCTGCTGTAGACGTAGAGCTCCACCTGGAGTAGCAAGAAGTAAGAGCTTTCCATTTTGTTTCTATTTGCTTGCAGACTATCATTGAGATTCACGACTCTTCGTAAATTCTGGTTGCCTTCAACATACATGCAAAATTAACTTATACTTTGTTTATTGTCCAACTATCATTTAGAATCACTTTATATCTATAGCACTTTGTACCCCGTGTAGTACTACATGGGGCCACATTATTTGTAAATATGCATAGATAAGTGGGGTAAATAATCTGTTCAGTGTGAGGAATATAAAGAGCCCTGGAAGTCATTTATTTCTTTTATTTCTGGCTCTCTCTCCACGACCCACTCTACCGATCTGAATAGAACAACACTACAATTTTGAGCTAGTCAAATCTATGACTTAATTTGTTAAAACTTAAAAACTCAGTATCAGTGGCGAGGTATAATAATTAATCACCCTCGTTACAATACCGGTCTCCTATCACCAAAAAAAAAAGATACCATAATACAGCTTTAAGTTCTACAAGAGTTGTAATTTAAAAATGCATTCGGATTACTAAAGGGGCGTTGGAAGATTTTAAAATTTGTTAGTGCATATTCTATTCAAAAAGTCGTGTGCATAGCTACAGCTTGCTGTATGCTACACAATTTTTGTATTGTGAATAAAGATGGATATCATGAAGAGGGTGACCTAGAATTAAGTGAGACATCAGATATGCACTCCAGGAATGGGGACAATAATAGGTGTTAATAAAAGGAATGAAATTTGCAATACATTGTATTTACATTAAATAAATGAACTAATACTTAATGAATGTTTTATATTCTTTTACATTTTCAGGAAGGTCAGAATTAAAAAGGAATAACAACAATTTGTATATCAAAAACAATTCCCTCAAAAATGAAAAACGAAACTAAAAGTATTGAAAACAAAACTGTATAATTGAAAAATAATACCTATTTAATATTTTAATAAAAGAAAATGTAAGCCAAAATTGAAGAGTAAATAATGAAAACAAGTTCAGAATTTGTTTGGAAAAGTAAAAACATTTTATCAAATCTCATCAAAGTAATAATTTAAAACTAAAAACGAATTTGAACTATAAATCACAGATTTGTGCTGATGATGTTTGCAGAGCTTATTTTGGTGGTCTTTTTGTTTTTTCTTGTAGGAGGACATAATAATTCATTTATTGTTTTAATCATTTGTTGTTTTAATCTATTTTCTGTTTTTGTTTCCTCCAACATACTTTGCAAAATCTCTACTTGTGGGGATTTTCAATATTTACATCTTGATCTTTTTCAACTTCTCCTGATTGCTCCCTTGTACCTTCATTGCTCTGCATACCTTCATTCCTCTTTATCTCTAAATTATCCTCCAAGGAGTCTATTATAAGATTAGGAGCGATTTTATGTTTCTTATGCAAAATTTCATGAATTTTATCAAAATATTGTGGTTTTTCAATAGGAGCAGCACCAGTTTTTTGTGAATTTTGTAAATAACTTAAATATTTTTCATTTAGATTTGCAAATTTTTGGCGACACTTCTTCCCTATATTACCCCCCAAATAAAAACCGTGGCTTGCAATTTCTTCCCCTATTTTATTCCACAACTTTTGATTTGGATTTTTTTTATCAGAAAATAATTTAGAATATTTTTCTGAACCTCTAAGATCCAAAAGCAAGTTAGTTGCTTCAATATTCCCTGGACAATTTTGTTCTGAAATAGAAAATACAGAAATATATATGAATGCAATTATGGGTCAATTCTGAGCATATCTGTAAGGTATATAAGCAAAAATCTGTAATAGTTAGAAGGCAAACTTATGGACTCGATATCTTACAGTTTCTGTAACTTATAGGAGATTTCTCAGAATCTACCCATGAATTTGATAAAATAAAGTATATAAAAAAGCAAGAAATTATAAATATTATTGTAACTTATTTTACCTGTGAAACTTCTATTTGTAATATCAGATGACATATACAGTGCTATTCAAAAGGCCCCTCTCCCCCTCGTATCTTTTGAACGGCTACACTTACATTAATAAAATTTGGAGGGTGAGAATAAAGTGTTGTATCCTTCTCTACGAATGGTAATAGTAATAGATGACGTCACAGTGCCACTCTGGCCAATAATTTTAAATAGGACCTTATGGCAAGTGATATCTCGTTTGGAAGGCATTGACATTCGCTACATAGCCATATTAATTTTTTTTGGGTTCAAACTAATTTTGACGGATAAATTGAATAAATACCAAAATTATTGAAATTATTTTTTTAAATTCAATTAATCAAATATCAACAATGGATTCTTATAGCAAGTGTTTGAAATGTGCTCCGTCTACTTCCTGACAGTAATACATTATCTTAGTAAACACTTGTCGTACTCGTTCGAATATTCAGCTGAAATTGCATTGCATTCTTCAATTATTCTTTCTTTCAAAACGCCAATGCTATCTGGTGCCGTAGTATAAACCTTGGATTTCAAGTACCCCCAAAGAAAAAAATCTAGTGGTGTCAGATCTGGTAACCAAGGTGACCTCGATATTCTTCATCCAGGTAACGTCTTACTGCACCATAATAATGTGCAAAAGCACCATCTTGTTGAAATGTTATTTCCAGATGGTCGAATTCATCTGGATTATCTTCCAGAACTTCAAGAATTAACGGCTCAATTGCATTTTGTAACTGTAATAACTGCTCTTGATTATTCGATAACTATTTAAAGTTAATAAACTTAATATTTTAATAACTAATTTATATTTAGTCTATTCGTAAGATTGGGTAGGTAGGTATCAATAATTCGACTCTGTACTCGGAACTGAATTTATTTCTAACAATATGTACAAGCTAACTTCAAGGTGAGATAAAAACTTGTAGCGATACTAATTACTTAGGTGTACAGGATGTACCAAACAATTAAATATGTTACAGTAACATCTCCAGATTCACTTCACCGCTTAAATTTGAATTTAGGAAGACAGGACCAACTACGTGGTTTCCCAAAATACATGCCCAAACATTGACTTTTTCTGGAAATTGGGTATGTTCACGATAGGTGTGAGGATTTGTGTCACTCCAATACCTTACTTTTTGTGTATTCACATTTCCATTGAGGCAAAAAGTACTTTATAAAACTAAAACAAATTGTTTTTGTGTAATGTGGGTTTTGACTAACTTCATTTGTCATACATTCACAGAATTCGAGTCTTCTGTCGGGGTCGTCATCCGAAAGGTGGTGCACCATTTTGGATGAAATTTATTTTTAGCCAACACTCTCTGTACTGTATTTTTACTTACTTCACAGATTTTTTTATTATCACTTAATGTTGGTCGACCAGATCGTTTGGCATCTTGAACACTACCTGTTGCTTCAAACTTGTGAAGAAGCTCCCTCAAATAAGTTCTCGAGATAGAGCGATCTGGGTATCTCTCATTAAATAAACGTTCCGCTTCGTGAAGATGCTTTCTAGATTCACCAATTATTAAGATAGCTGCTACTTTGTCGGCTTGAGTACGTACCATTTTGCCTATGTAAACTCTTAAACCTCTCGTTGAACAATAATAGAATCAAATATTCAAGCTATTTAGAAAAACTCCAAGAGCTCATCCATATCTCAAATGTGGTTGTATGAAATCCAAACCAATGGTTCAATAAAACTCAAAGTGCAAACCACAGAAAATTCAATTAAAGTCCCTCAAAAGGACACTTATGATGCTACTAGTTTAGGTACAATATTAATATAGAATACAATACAATATAATATATTAAGATGAAATTAAACAAACTCTTAGAAATCAAATTAGATATAGATCAAAATTGGCAATAATTAATATAAGAGTGAACAAAGTCCTCAAAATATAAAGTGTTGAAGAAATATATACATGGTATATATGCATGGCAGTCTATTATTAGGTGTATTTTAAGTATTAATCAAAGAGGCCTTCCTATCTTCTTAGTTCTCACCTTAGAAGAAGATGGTTTGCTAAACTGTTCATTGTCAGAGTCATAAGGAGAATTCTCTATTCTTATCGCTTTGTGTTTTGCTCCGGATTTTTCAACTAGTTTCAGCCAAGAGATGGGATACATCTCTGCTTTTTCGTATTTGTTGTCTGATATGCGTGATATTGCAGCCTTGAGGTTGCAATTGCAATCGGTATCCTCTTGACATTCTCAAACATGGATGAGGAAGAATCGTGTGTTGTTAATATGTATAAAAAAAAGTGTGTAGGCTCACAGCACTTAGGCCACATGTGACCCATTGTAAATCCTCCCGAGGAGTTGTCCATCCTGTCCTTCTCAGGAAGGTGGACAGGTCACTGGGAGACATCGACCTGTTCCGATTTGACGAAATAATTTCGATTTTACCGCTTGCCGTCATAGTAACCACTTCCAATATAGTTCTGTGATCTAAATTTCTCTTATCGTTGACCGTTACGACAATTGACATATGATGTCAACGCTCGATTCTAGGAGGTGGTTTTCACTCTTTTCCGTTACCAACCCTTGAGTAGCAAGGACGTATCTTTCTACCGTCTCTTAAATTTAATTGTTTTACCTTAAATTGCTGTGATAAGTCCAAAATTATAATTTATATTTATCAAGCTTTTTCTAAAGTAGTGGCTGATATAATTTTTTGTGCATTTCTTATTTTTTTTACAGAGATAGACGAATATACACATACCACGTGGTCAACCACATTTCTTTATACTTGTACATTACTTTTAAACTAAATCTTTTATCGTAAATAACTGTTACCTTTTTTAATGCAAACATTTGCTAGATTCTCTGTTGTAGAATACCTAATTATTTTCAAAGATATAAAACATTTGCATTTTAACCTTTTCAAATATTCTCTGCCAGTGCCGGCTACACATTTCATTAAACATTTTATTCTTTTAGAAATGATTTATTCATAACTTTTTACTATAATTAATACTTAAGGTCGTTAGTACTTTTTTAATTTGGCTGATAATTTTTACTGTTTTAAATGGGACATATATGTTGGAAAGCTTTCAGTAAATTTAAATTTCATTATTTCAACAACTGCCTTCCTTTTTTTACCTGAAAAGCTAAACCAAAATTATGTGCCCCATTACATTCAAGTTCCTACATATCCCTAATCCACCTGAACTTCTAGGTAAGCACAGCTGCCAGGTTACCCCTGCAAAATACCGTTACTGCCAGGTTACCGTTTACATGCCAGTTATACTTTAACTCCAAGACATCTATACTTCCACACCGACAACTATATTTCAACTCTAAGACATCTATACTTCCACACCGACAACTATATTTCAACTCCAAGACATCTCTACTTCCACACCGACAACTTTGCTTCAACTTCAGGACCTCTCCACTTCAACTTCAAGACATACCTAAGCTAAGTCCCTTACAGAAGTACGGGTTTTTTTTCACTTTCCTTCATGTTACCTCCTGAGGCGGAATAAATTTAATATTTAAACTTCTTTTTTTATTTCTTCTGTACCCGGCTGTAACAGCTGTAGGGACTGTGTCCGGGTTTACGTAAGTTTGTAACTTTTTTATTTTTTTTAACTTTAAGTAAATTCTACAAGGTGTTTCTACCTTTTTCACCTTAGTTTCCTTTCTTAACATTAAATTATCTTTTTTCGTCGACGTCTAAAAAGGTAGTGGCGCCCTAAGTTCTTATAGCCTGCCAACCCTCTGGCATACCTAGTGTGGCATCAACATGGAGTCGATCCACCCTTGGGAGAGTCTCTAGCCGGGATCTGTCTCTTAAGGAGAGAACGAGTGTTACAAGGCATCCAGGGATGAACAGGTTTTTTTTTGATTATCTTTTATTTAACCTTCCGTTAAGCGCGCCAATTTTTATACCATCGTAGCTCGCATGGCGTCTGAGAGACTATTATTTTATTTTCGCAAATAAATGATTTTTGGAAAGTCATTAAAGGTTTGTCTTGATAAGAATAGAAATAATATCAATATTAAACAAATATATTTTCCATGTAAGACAAAAATAATAGTTATGGAATCAAAATAACAGCGAAAAAAAACTATGAAAAGTTACATTTTTTTAGCACAAATGCTGCAAATTTTATGAGCATGGTCTAAACAAATGAAATTCTTACACTCCATGCATTTGTATCGGGTTATGCGATTTTTTTCCTTTCACAAAATGTAACATCGCTTCCGTGAACTCCAATGCTAATGTTTTTATAGAATGTCTTCTTTTGTCCAATCCAACGATTTCATTTCCCCTGTAAATAATGTGAGCATTTATATCTGCTAAGTTCAACAATGTATAAAAAACTGTCATGGGCCAACAGTTAGTATTCCTAAAGACATCGTAGATAGCACGCAATTTGTCGACGACATCAACTCCCGATTTCGTTTGATTGTAAAATGTTACGATATCTGTCTTTCTCTTTATACATGTTGCAGGGTCTATGTCCTAGTCGTGATGCATACTGGAAAGTAGGATAACATTTTTTTTTTTGGAATTTACGAAACCAATGTCAAAGTTTCTTGAAAAGCAAACTTTGATGTACATTCATCACGACCACGTACTGCCACAAAGCTCGGAGGAAGCTGTCATTTATTTTTTCTCATGGCTCCAACATAACTTAGTCTGTGATTTTTTTTGGAGGTCAGTTACTAGTTCATAACTGGTAAACCAGTTATCTCCGGTGACATTTCGCCCAGAACCAAAGATTGGTGCGCACAGTTTTTTCACTGTAGAGCTAGAACTATTATCAATTTGGTAAGGGCCATCGGGCTGCCTTCCCACGTATACTTCCAAGCTGTTTGTGTAATTGTGTAATAAGTTCTTGCATCCACTACTGATAAGATCTTTATGCCATACTTAGACGGCTTGGATGGTATATATTGACGTTGGACATTTTCCCCGGAATGCCGGTAACATTTCGTCAATTGTAACATATTCGCCAACGCAATAGGGTTTCTGACAATTGACAATAAAAAACTCAAATATTTGCCTGATAGGAGCAAGTTTATCAATGGCTTTCCTCTCATTTCTGTTGTCTTTGTCGTCAAATCGTACATTTTGTAAGAGAAAGTGGAATCTTTTGCGTGACATAGTCATTCGAAAAAGTTCTATACCAGAACCATCAGTGACCCAAGATCTTCGTATTTATTCTGCTATTTCTATGAAATCCAGCCATGTATAAAAGCCCTATAAAAGCTTTTATTTCCTCTAAATTTGTATTTTTACAATCACTTTCTCTGCTAAACGACCCTCTTTTGCTACCAATATACTTTTTGGTGTAATTAAAAATAAAAATTAGCATATCATCAGTGAAAAACAAACTCCAACATGTCGAAGCGGACTCTGCGTGCTTCGCTGTGCCCTTTACGCCGGGTAGATAAGTAACAATATTATGTGAACGTGTCCTTACATTCTGAACAGGGGTATCTAGCCTCCATTTAGTTGTCCCATCTTCACCAAAAACATACTTAGCGTTACATTCTAAATTATCTTGATTTTCTTCCTTATAGCTACTCGACCCTTCTTGTTCTGTGTCCGTATTTTCTTGCTGTTCCTCTACATAGTCTTATTCGCCTTCACTGCTATCGTTTGCTTCTGACCATTCTTGATCAGATTCCAATGCCAATCTCTGCCAAATCTCAGCATCTTTTTCATCAAGAGGATTATACTTGTTTCTGTTCATCTGTAAATATGATAATGGATTGTATATTATATGTTATTCTCAACAAATTCAAAAAGTCAGAACTCACCTTTGAGCAAACACAAAACTCTAAATCAAATTACAATAAAATATAATAATATTTTGTATAAAATAAATATGCACAGTTTTGAAACAGAAGCGCTCGCGTGGCGTCTGAAAGACTTGGTTTTGTAATTATGGCTCGTAACTTTTCAACGTGTGTACATGAACTGTGGCCAATCGGTCTGAACATTCCTCAGTCCAAATGTAGAATAATTGAATAATTATTTACATTGTGTATTTATTTTATCAAAACACACTTAAATTACAACTTAAAATATTATCATATGTTAATCATGACAATAATTTTTTTACCTAATATTAACAAAACAAAAAAATATATTGAAAAAAGTCTTTGGTCCCTTCATAGGCAATCTGTAGCAGACTCATCTCCAGGAGTGTTCGTTCACGTTTAGGAAATTCGGGAACAAATAGGATTCACTACTGTTGAAGTCTCAGGTTGAAGTGAAGGTATTGGGCTATCATTAATCTTATTTAATGGCCACTTCAATTTTGTCTTTCTTTTGGTCCACTTTGGACAAATTAGACACACTAGGCAACATGGGGGAGTTAGTGCTTGTAGTTACTGGTGATATCCGTTATAATATAGTGTAATCCAGGGAATATTTAACACTGGGAATTAACATAAACTATATTAATTTACTATTATAATTCGTACAAAAACTACATGTTGTTAAAAGGTTATATCTATATAAAAACCGAGGGAAAAGAGAGCCGTCACTCTGCTTCTTCTTTTTCGATGTCAAACTCCAACGATAGCGCAGCCACTCATTACTCAATATGCTACATATACCCCCATCACAAATTTAAACGTATGGGAGGTTTCACATTTTTTTAGGTCTTTCGGACCCAGCACATGAATCATCAAATGCAATACCCACCTTTACAGGTTCATTACCATCATTGACCGTTTCTTTATTACAAATGTTTTTCGATAATACTCTAATTTCCTCAAAGCTATCACTGATTTCTAGAGTTTCATTATTATTTGTGCCTATAGCGCCGCTTTTAACTTCTTTGTTCTCACTTGTCTCTGGTATACCCGCACTTTCACTTATTACAGGTAAGGTAACACAATTAGAATTGGTCAAATCAGGTAACTCATAAGAAGGTAAATTATCGGCTTGAGAGATTTCGCTTGAATCAGACCCTTTTTTTTTAAATTTGATCGACATGACGCTTCCAAACAAGATTTTCGTCTTTTATTTCACACATGTATATTCTGTCACCTGAAATCTCATCTATTTCAGCCTCTGCCCATGCCTTCCGGTTAGGGTTTCGGTAATCCCTGTACAAAACTTTCTCGCCTATCGGAAAAGTTTCATATCTTTTTTTAGTCTTTGAACTTTTAAGGGTCTGGTTCACCTCGTTAACTAACAGTAAATCATGCCTAAATCTCATTTTATGTTTAAAAACTAGACTGGAGGGTGAAACACGTGTACTACAATGGACAGAGTTCCTATAATGAAACAAAAATCTTTGCATTACTGTTTCTAAAGAAGTATCACAGTTGCGTTCATCCTTCAGCCCTTTTTTTATTCCGTATTTAAATGATTTTACAAAATTTTCCGCATTGCCATTTGATGCTGGATGGTATGGTGGAGAGGTTAAATGTTTAATGTCATTATTTGCTAGAAAGTTTGAAAATTCGCCTGAGGTAAATTGACGCCCATTGTCCGTTGCAACTACCTTTGGTAGACCAAAGCGAGCAAAACATTCTCAAATTTTTTTATCGTTTTATTCGCAACGATAGCTTTCATGATAAAGGCTTCCGGCCATTTAGTGCATGTATCAATTAATACTAAGATCATTTTACCATTGACTGGTCCTAAAAAATCAGCATGTATACGTTCGAACATATGAGAACCATTTTCGCAAGGAATTATTTTGGCTTTTTGGCGGTTTTGCTCTATAGCCTGCACAAACGCTACAATTACTAACATATGATTCTATATCCTTAACCAAGGATGGCCACCAAAAATATGCCCTTGCATTAGATTTCATCTTTGTACTGCCTTCATGTGCACCTTGCAACTCTAACAGTAGCTTTGGATATAAACTGGTAGGTACTATTATACTATATCCCCACATAATAACCCCGTCTTCTATTGAAAGTTCCTCTTTTCTGATTTCGATCGGCTTGATCAATTCATCAGGTGATTCTGGGAACCCATACCTTATAAAATTGAATAGGCGGCTGAAAATTAAATCAACTCTGGTTTCGGATCTAATCTTGTTTCTATCAACCGGTGTAAGCTTTTCAATAAAATTTAAATACCCAAAATTTTCTTTCGTCTTACTCTGCTCTGTTGAAAGGGGTAGCCCGCTTAAAGCGTCGGCCTGCACGTTTTCTGTACCTTTAATATACTTGAAACTATAATCAAAGCCCGATAAAAAAGTGACCACGTCAACCTGGCCGAGGCCATTTTCGGTAAACTTCTGAAACCCCGAAAAGGGCTTGTAATGGTTTATGATCACATAAAATCTCAAACCTCTGGCCTGCCAAATATTGGTACAGCTTCTGTACAGCCCAGTATATGGCTAATGCCTCCTTCTGGATCATTGCATACTTTTTTTCTGCTTTATTCAAAACCCTTGCTATAAAACACGGACGGTCAGTACCATTAGGTAATACATGGAGTAGTGCCGCGCCTAATCATATACTAGCCTCAAGGGTTTATTCTGGTCAAAATGAACAAGTACCTGTTCTGATGTAATTTCCTTTTTTATTAAGTCAAAAAAACCTGACATTCTTTGTTCCATTCAAATTGAGACTGCTTTGACAACAAACTGTATGAAGGAGTTAACTTATTAGCCAAATTTGGGACAAATTTAGAATACTAGTTAACCATACCTAAGAAAGATCTGAGTTCTGTAACACTTTTGGTTGTTGGTAACTTTGAAATTGCTTCGATTTTCCTCTCATCCCTTTCTAACCCTGCAGCTGATATTCTATGCCCCAAATAGAAGATACAACTCTGAAAAAACTACATTTTTCCAAATTTAATTTGAAACCTGCTCTATCTAGCCGTTTAAAAACTTCAGCCAAGTTTTCTAAATGTTCCGCATCATCTTTTCCTGTTATCACTACATCATCTAGATAATTTACAGTTCCTTTACAACCTTGAAGTACTTTCTCGACTATTCTCTGGAAAATCGAACATGCTCGTTAGGTCCCAAATGGAAGCCTGTGTACTTTATAAATTCCATATGGGGTACTCCACGACAACAGTTCGGAGGTTTCTGAATCGACCTCCAACTGATTATATGCATTTTTTAAGTCTAGTTTTGTGAATTTTTGTCCCCCCTTTTGTGAAATTTTTTCAAAAAAATTTTACTACACTAAGATGTTTAGAGATTACGTAAAATTTTTTCAATTAAATTTTACTATACTTTAAGATGATATTTTGTAAAAATGTTTCAACAAAATTTTCACTAGACTATAAGATCAAATTTTGTAAACTCTTTTCAATAAAATTTTACTAGACCATAAGATCAGATTTTGTAAAATCTTTTCAATAAAATTTTACCAATAGATTCTTTTTTCGTTACTTCCAACACTGATCGATTCCCCCTGAGATATATATTTTAGAACACCCTGTATGAGTTGTCCGCAAAATCAAATACTAAATTATATTATTAAACACTTGCTGTGGCCTTTCAAATTGAATTCAAAAATGAACAATAACTTATTTAGCCCTATATCATTAAAACACATCTGTTCATTTTGTTTATTTATTAATACACATTCAAATCTCTCTGGAGCTGGTCGCTTTCCGTCGCTTAATTGAAATAAAATACAAGGTTTTGAGTCTGTTTTTGCCAAGTAGTTGACCTATTATGGAAAATAACAAGAAATGGACATTATCAATTCAAAATTTCTCATCTTTGGCCACAGCGACTAACTTATATGATATTTTCTAACAATAAAAAATAAAAATGGGTAACTTTTCAAAAAACATTCTTCTTTGTTCTCGTTTTCCGTTACAATTTTTTGACCACGCACATAATTGACCTTTACCACTTTTTATTCACTCACTTTTAAATGTTTTGAGAATTTTTACTGACCTTTTTTTAGCTGTGCTAGTTCTGAATACTGTTCTTACTCAGATACCGGTTTCCACGTGGCACCTTTGTCGTCGGCTTCTGCGCCTTGAAAAGCTTTGGTGATGATGATTGGGCGCGTAGCCCGCTGAATTTTTTTTCTTCTTGCACTGTTTTGTGAGTAGTTTAGTTTGGGAGACTTGTTATATATCCGGCTCGATTGGATCATGTTGATTCGAGATGTTTTTTTATCCTCCCAAATCTGATGATGGAAGTGGACTGTAATTTTACTAATTAAAGGCTGCTTGTGACGATGTCGTATCCTTTCCTTGTCTTCCAAATGAAATGCATTGAGATTCGCTTAGCTTGATTTATTTACATGTTCTACTTTATACAAACATTGCACATTGTAGATTTGGATTTTTCCACTGAGACTTAGATTATTCACTTTTAGGTTTATAATAATTATTAAAAAAAAATACACATATTATTTAGTTTGGAATAGCACAATTTTTGAAGTTGCCACACCCTTTGTGCCGGCATTCTTATATTTCCCCATACACACGTTCTCGGGGCAAAAGGTACTATGCGAATGGGTTTGCCGAGGCTACGTTCATAAACTTACTCAGAGTAAGGATAGTTTACTCCGAAGCGTTCATAAATTTACTCTACCAGTATAGACTATGCTTTTATAAACGTTCAGAAACCTACCCGGAGTAAACTCTGCATACTCCGCTTTTTAATAGAGTATTATATACTCTGACAGTTATGACAGTTTTGCTAAATGGCTTATACCATATCGATAATGGACTACTCTGTTCTAACAATTGGAAAGAATACCATTATTCTTAAAAATAAGGGTAGGTAACCCATGCTGTAATATAATACTTCAAAATTTTTTAATCATTTGGGGTTTAGGATGCCCGAACCATAAAGCCTAATAGACTATATTTTTCAGAAAATGGAGAACTTTGTGAAGTTCTGAAGTCCCAGGAAATTTTAGATATGTGCAAGCAGGAAAACGAAGTTGAGCTTGTCCATCATGATGAAGATGTGAGTTGTGCCACTACTTCCACCTTTAAAAAAGTTACCTGGACGGATGTAGCTACTCATATGCTAATTGAATTATATAAATGTGATGAAACAAAATTCCAAAGTACCAACTTCAGAAATGAAGCAGTATGGAAAATTATATCTGCAGAAATGAGAAATAAATGGTTTTCATTCGACCAAAAACAATGCGAATTTAAATTGAAGCACCTCAAAAAACTTCATATGAAAATCATTGACAATATGGGCTCCAAAGGATCTGGAGAGGCACCTGAACATTTCAAGTATTATGATGAGTTGGATGCCATATTTTCAGATCGCCCCAATGTTAAACCAGTTGCAGTGGCCTCTTCTTCTAAAGGTAGTTTGATATTAAGAATTTTCTTCTTCATATATGAATATTATGCATGTACTATTTCAGGCTGTTCTGTGTCCAGAGAAAATTTGGAAGAAGAACCAAAGGCAAAAAAAGCGAAAAAAAAATGTCAGAATTACTGAGGTTCTTAGAAGAAAAAGAAAATAAAAAGGAAGAAGCTAGAACTAAGCGTCACCAGGAAAAATTGAGTCTGCAGAGAGAATTATTGGCCCAGTTGAAGGATATTACTGCTCCTTCAAAGAGAAATTATCCTGGAGTGGTGTTTGGAAAAGACGTTTTGCTGGTCTATCATTGGGTCTTCGAACGAAGTTAAGTTCTACAGTAGAAGTTATTGTAGCCACTGCTGTTTTACATAATATGGCAAGATCTACTAAATAATTTTGAAGAAATTGTAGAGATTGACATTCCTCTTCGCATGGATGAGAATATTAGCAACGCTGGAGAAGTTGCTCTTAGGAACAGCTTAATTGAAAACTACTTTGGGTTGGTAAAGATAATAATTTATTGGAAATGTGATAGTCACTTACAAATAGGTTTAAAAAAACTAATCTGAGTAATAGGTAATTATAAATTTGCCTTTTTTCTCTCTGTATCTATTAAGATTGCTTTTATCTCCAAATCTTGTTTCATTTTGAGATGTATAATTTCCATTTCATTTTTCACTCTCAAATGTTCCAATTCCAAAGTCTTCATTTCCAATTCTTTTCTTTTAATCTCTCCTTCGATATCTAGAATTGCCAACTTTTTTTTGTATTTCACTATCGGCCTCATCTTCCCGATTCTTTCTGAAAATGTTTTTTTTTTCATTTGAAGGTGTAGCCATTTTACGCTTTTCAGGTGTTTGTCCAACAATTGGGGTCTTTTTTGAAGTTGATGGTTCAACCACTTCAAAAACAATTGTTTCATTCATAGTATTGCCTGAAAATATTGATAATAATGTATATATAAATATATATGTACATTATATAAATACTTGTATTATTTATTTTTGAGAAGTAATAAAAAACTGAAAATAAAGATATATTTGAATAATCATCACATTTAATTGGACTATGCTCCATTTTTATTATAAACTGTTTACCTATTTTACATAATTCACATCAGTTTATTTAATGTGCTTAGATCCTAGCCACTCGCTTTACTATTTATTTTACACATTCTCATATATAATCAACTTCCATTACCTCAATCAAATTCTCCTGCTTCTACTTGCATTTGGTTATTTACCAGGTCGTCTATAATCATCAGATGTGTATCATCATTAATTTGATCCACCTCATGACTGACAGCTAAAAATTATATCGCAAAAACAGTCACATAAACAATAAACAAAAATTAAACTTCTTACCTTCCATCTAAATATGAGGTTGATGAATCATACATATTTGGCACTGAATACAATTGTTCCTCCATGGTACCCACAATTTTGACATCCATCTCATCACTGTTTGGCTTAAATATGCCTCCTCCGATTCTGTATAGTTCTTTCTAAAACATGTATGTATTTATAAAGATAATATATCATAACAGTAAGGTATACATGAGCTAAGTCAAAGTGACATAAAACCTACCTTATCTTCCATCATGTTTTCCCTCGCCTTTTTTTTCATTCCGTCATACAAAGCATGTAACTGCTTAGTAGAACCAGTAGAACGATCGCCTGTTTGACAATTTGCATTAAAATTATCTCCAATGCTGTCCCATGCTTCATTTTTCATTTTCACATCCGTGGAATCGGTTTTTTTGTTTTCTATAATATGCTTAAATTGTTGAGTTATCGCAAATAGTAAATTTTTATCATACTCCGTAAAGTTTTTAGATCTCCTACTATCTTTGCTCTCCATTACTATAATTGTGGGCACGTTTTTTTAGATTTTGGAAAAGATACTAAAAATACACATACACCACACTCCACAACAAATAAAATATTAAAATGAATGTGGTTATGTCTTCCACCTTTTTGTAGGGTTTGGCCTTAGAATACTTTACATTCAGCCACTTAGTTGTGTCGCCATCTGTGTGTAGTGAATTTATGCCCACTTGCACCAAATTAAACTTAAGTGGTACTTTGCTGCTAAGGAAACCTTGAATTTTAAGTAGACCTAAAAATGATTTGTCTTGCACCAACTATTTTTAAAACAAACATTTATAAGAAACATTTATATTAATTTTTATTCTGCAATAATGTATTATCTT